>VACF01000572.1:0-59329 GCA_006891605.1 Pleurozium schreberi
TTTTTCCCGTTTCCATCACCAAATTCACACTCAGTGTTTGCCCAAAGGCCAACGGTTGTAGCACTTTTACGAGAAGTTGACTAAGATGCTATTTCTGAGTAAGTTTCTTAACTAGGAGTTTGTCATGGTCACGATCTGTTTAGTCCTGTTTAGAAAGGGAAATTAATTGAGGTCGTTTCATCGGTCGCTGTTCATGCGTTTCTTTCTCAAAATRTGCAGSAAGCGAAGTTTCTTTCTTCAAGAACGGCGTTTGTCAGGGCGTTGCTTACACCGACATATTTGCTGGTGAATACTTCCCCGCAGCCTCAATGTACACGCAACCCTCGCCTGAGAAAAAATGCTCGGTGCGTTTCAATTTTGGGCCCCATTTCCAGTTCCCTGTCGACGACTGGGGTGATAGACCAGTCCCTTTGCCCATGTGTCAGGCCCCTCCCCCTGAAGGATTGGCAGCGGCGGATGTTGAAGAGCCTCCTCCTGCTGACACACCAAATAAGTCGGACACACCCAACAATGCTGGAGGCAAGCAAAGAATGGCAGCCGAACGAGGAAACGGCACCGTCGAAGCYCGTGTTTCTGTTGGTAGTGGCGTACGGACTAAACGGGCAACGGATGATAAAGATCGGGGCAAACGACCGGGGTTGCCAGTAAAGAAATTGTCCCTTCCAAAAGGCCCCMAAAAGATAAGTATGCTTCCTCGAACGAACCCAGTTGCCAAGTCTCCTATGAGCGATGCCTCGCTGCACATTGAATTGAATGAGGGCTGCAGTAACGACGGCAGTGGAGACTTCGGAGTTGGGCCCTCCTTGCACGACCAAGGCAATAGCTCGGACACACAAACAGATTAAGGTAATTACACCTGATTGCAGAGCGCATTTCTATTATTAATATGATCAGATTTCTTAATGTTTCCTAGCAAATCAAAGAGACACCAAATTAAAGGATGCAATATTTGAGTACCATATGCAAAAATTGTACAGGTTTGCAGTTTAATCTGTAGATCGCCTCAAGCTCGTGTTGTACATTGTCAAAATCAATATATTTCGTTGTGCAAGATTGTGCAAGATTTTGGAGTATTGCATTTAGTTGTCGCAATTACATTTGGTTACCTTAGTGATGACTGCAACCGCTGGCGTTCACTGTGATTGCAGGAATGCCATTCTTCAAAAATCCATTGAATGAGCATGCTGGGCGAAGCTCAGACGTGAGTTCAGACTCTGTATGATACCATGAAGAGGGTGGATSCAACAGATATTGATGACTAGGGATGCCGAGTCCTACCTTGCTCAGTGTCGATGTTCTTGAATTTGGCTTCATTGTCTCAGCACATTTTTTGGGTTTAAATCTCGATAGGAGTCCTGAAATCAGGATTTGCAAATTCAGGTTATTGTAGAGGATGTGTACCTGAGAAACTCGACCAATTTCTCAAATTTWCTCTTTTGGAGGGCATTCAAGCTCAAATTACAGCATTTGGTTGCCGTGAGGGTCCAGGTTGTGGATCTGTTGATTCGATTCTTCTAGTAAGGTTTGTGGTTGAAGGTAGTGTACATTACAAGGTAGCCTTCAGATGAGTGATTTACATGGGATCAGTCATATTATGGACTGGTGTGCTGATCTACTGTAGATATTTTCATTTGCGTGTTTCCGTATGATTTTCACAAGGATTGACCCTACTTAACTTCGCAACTTCTCTACATTCTATCTAATCACGATATCCTATGTATCTCACTTCCAGAAGTAATGAAGTGGCAGCGGCTTCTGGCAGCTGAAACTTAATCTCAACGAAGGCATGTATCAGAGTTTGTGTGGGTATATTGGTTGTGACAATGTCGGTTCAGTCACAGCTTAACCCCTGAACGCCCAAGGTCCAACCATGCTTGAAAGCATCCTCCCTTTGCAAGTGTTAAAAATCCTCCCTTCAGTCAGTTATGAAGATCTCAACCGTACAATATTGTAGTGTGCATGTTGTATATGTTGTGGACCAAATTTGGGGTCATTTGACCGTATAGATTATAAGATTATAATGTTTTAGTGTTGAAAAAAGGTGCTGTACTGTACAATATGTACCTTAATCTCGGCAACGTCACCCAAGCCACCGACAGAAAATCTGTAGAATTGGCGATTGAGAGCATGAGCTATGGATCGTCCAATACTGGTCTTGCCAACACCTGGTGGTCCCGCTAAACAAATGATCTTTCCTGCCAAAAATGAACATCCACACACTATACATAATCAGATACCTCAATTTCGTTCGGAGAGAACCAGACGAGCACAGATTTTCAGGTGAATATAAACAATATGGAGAGGGAAGCAATTAATTTAACAGAAAAGGAAAAAAACCCGGAGAAATTTCATAACCATTTATGCGCTTATATAAAGCGGGACGCACCTTGAGCTTTCCCTCGCAATCTACCGACTGCTATGAATTCAAGAATGCGTTCCTTCACATCCTCCAGCCCATAATGTTCATCGTCCAACACCTTCTGAGCTCGGTTTACATCGAAATTTTCCTCGCTGCATACAATGTAATTAATATTGCAACATCTTTGAACGCACCAAGAAAACAAAATAACAATGAAGACAACTATAAGTTCACTGCTCAAAGCTGAAATTGTAACAACCGTATGTACATGACTTAATAAATCCAACAATGAACACGTAAAATGAAAAAGATCTACCCAACCACGATACCAAACAGCATGGCTAGGTTTAAACACTGAACTCAGCAGAGAATATTGGAATCTATGATCAGATGCACAACCTGAAATGACCCCATGGCAAAGACGTGAGCCAATCAAGATAATTGCGAGTGACATTAAATTCGCTGGAACTGGATTCCAGTCCTTGCAATTTGTTCATCTCCTCCTCAATCACTTGCAGGACATTAGCAGGGCACTCTTTTCGACGGGGCTCCAATCTCTCCCGAAACTTGACTGAATTTTCAAAAATAATATTAATAAACCAAAAGTAAGAAACCAAGATGGTAGACGATAAAAAAATACAGTGAGTCATGTCATTAATCCTAAAGAACAAGAAGGACGTTTTTGATACTCAAGAGATTACCTGGTACAAAAGGACAGGCTATTCAATTACGGACCTCTAGTACACGTTGGAAACATCATGTGCACAAAGAACCTRACAAAAAATATGTCTCTAGAGATGTAACTAACCAGACAAAGCCGTTTTATCGTCCGTCTCCAATCCTAGCTCCTGTTCACCGGTGCAACACGACATTCAATAAAGCAGTACACTTCGCACAGAAGAATAGTCGTCACATACTGAAGAAGATTCATAACGAAGAAACAGATCAAAAACGAATCCCAACATAGATATGTCATAGTGTTCAGTGTGGGATAGCTAAATATCAATGTCACCTTCTTGATGGCTTTCAATTGCTCCATCAAGAAATATTTTCGCTGATCACCGGTCATTTTCTCCTCCACTCCTTTCGCAATGGATTGCTGCAACAAAGAGATTATGAAGCTTCTTCAGAACTTYCACTCTTCTTGCACTCAACTTTGAAAATTATCGCATGCTAGGAGGGTAGCGGTTCAAGAACGAAGATGCATAGTGAGGTGACTTCATTTAGAACTTAGATCAAGCGAAAATGTGACTATCCACCTGAAGTGCATACAAGCAGCAGCAAATCAAAGTCACCAAGACTGAAAACAGTGGCCAGGAATATTACATGTACTCCAATAAACACTGTAGTCATAACAATTACACCAAAAATTGTAACTACTCCGGGTCTTAGTAATTACGAAGAAGTTGCTTTCCATTACAAACTTATCTAGAAGAAATGTGTGATATGTGGAAGAAATATTTGTAATTTGAAGATTTTGTAACCCACAATATATCTGTGGTTCCGAAATTTCAAACCCACAGTGATTACAATTGTCGGTGCACTGGTAGCAATAATTCAAACTGCAATAAGATTCAAGAAACTTACCTGAAGCTTGCTAAGTTCTAATTCTTTCTTCAGCAGTACAAGCGTCAGATGCAATCGTCTCAGAACCTGCGGACAGGAAGAAACACCGATGTAAAATTCCCACTACTGTGGAGAACCGAGGTCATCAATCTGTATCCTAGCAGCGCAGCAAGAACTAACCATGTAAAGTACCTCGTTACAAATACAAGGTCACTGGAGCCTCAGGAAACTATTGATATAGAATTCAAAAGAGATGCTCGACATTCAAATCAGCATCAAAATGGCATCCAAAATGACATCCAAAACGACATCCAAAATGCAAACTAGTCAATCTAATGAAGAGAGAGATACTTACATCGAGCTCTTCAAGAACCTCTTGCAACAAAGGCTCGTCAGCTGTTGTAAGTGCAGCCCCAAAATCGGCCAGTTTTGAGGCATTGAATTCGCCCATGTGCTGTGTGGGAAATCAGTTTTCATTCATCAAATAATACTCCCCCTTATTATTGCAACTAAGAATATATTTATGTCTGGAAAGATTTGGCCATTCCATCTAAATATCTTCAATAAAAGCACCCTTCCAGTTAAACCGGTGTTAAAAATACACTGGACACTTGCAAGCATACATTCGTCTCAGATCTGCGTGGCAATAGAGATCTCAAGCGAAGAAAAAGTATAGGATCAARCGAACCTGCACAAACATCTGAATGTGTTCCTTGTACAGAGGGTTTAGCCTCATGAGGTCCTTCATCGTTGTCACAACTTCCAGAATCGTGGCTTTCAATTCATCTTGAGTTGAATCATACGGCTTGTCCTGTAATGCTATCCGTAGATTAGAATACAAGAATAACGAGCATAAGGACCGACTCAATGATAACAAGAGAGATAAAATGCGTGTATCTTCGAATCAAAACAAGGCAGCAACTGAGTCAACCCTAATTCTCCCAAACCTTCACACCAAATCAGTCCACAAATTTAAAAGGGATGTAAAGATTGAGATCACATACCCTCAAGTGCTCAACGCCTTAGACTATATCAAATTAGCAAGAAGTGTTTTAATAATGGTCATCTTAACACCTAAAGTAGAATGCTAGTTATTGTAAGATTCATTTGAAAAAATAGTAATTGAAACCGAAAATAAATAATGCTCAAATAGTTTCCCTATAATGACATTCTAAAAGTTGGTGTTGTTACCTATTTATAAAAAAATACTAGTAAAAAGATAAAGCGGTTCATCTTTGAGTCGAAGATAGAAATGAGATTGCAAAACGTCTCAATATAACAAATATGGCCTTGAAATTAGAATTTCAAAATCTACAAGTCACAAATAAGTTACAAACATGTTGCAATGAAGTTACATATGAGTTGCAATAAGTCACAAATGAGTTGCAATGAAGTCATAGATCATAAGCAACCACGTGAGTAATGCTTGTCGACGAAGTTCCAAGTATGTTGCTCGGCAAGAAACAACCTCATTTAGCTATGCAGCTATAATTTGACATGCCAGTTGTCCACAGCAACTAAAAATCCTCAAATTATCACTAGTGGCAAAACGTCCAATGCAACCCAAAAACCAATTGTTCTTTGTAGTTGCTAAACCCTTCATTTTCTTCTAGTGCATGGCTGCAACTTTTTTGGGCTTGTATCTCCTTCATCAAGTGTTGATTTTCAATTAGAAAAAAAATTTACCTTTCTTCTAAAAGTCTAGTTATTGTGGTAAAATTTCCATGTCAATCCAAGTTGTTTTGAATGTTGGGAATGACCCGAAGTTCAAAATCTAAAATTTTTTGGATTACAATGAATTTCAGTGGCTTTTTTCTTCTTCATATAATGTCTATTTTCAATATTTTTTAAGGAAAGTTGCACATACTACTAGTATTCTAGTTTATGTGGTTAAAATTCATATAAATCCAAGAAATAATGAGTTTTTGAGAAGCATTTCTGTAGAGGTAGGTTCCACTTTACTTGAGATTTTTGCAACTTTTTTTTGCTATTTTTTAAATTTTTCAAAGACATTTTGTAAGAACATTGAGTCATTTGAATGATATTTTCTTTCACTAATGTGTTGGCATATTGATTTTGAAGCACTTCATAGTTTGAATTTTTTTCATTGAACGAGGTTTAGAAATCAAATTTCACCTTCAAATGTGTTGTTGGGAAAATTTCGCATCCTTTTTCAAAACTAAAACAATATAATCTTGCAATATATGATTCCGAATTTTGATTCACATCAGCTAAAATAAATACACTACAAGATTGTACCATTGAGATTTCTATAACTTAGTGACATGTACCAAGCAACTACAGAATCTAGGTAAATTTTTACATTTCTCCTTGACTGGGGGAAGACACAGGACCACTTTTATTTCCAGTCTGCTTGAGTTTCCCTTGCACTTGTTTTGTCAACTATTTGATGGACCTATAACACTTCAAAATCAATGATGTTTTTAAATCCCAAAAGGCATTGGCCTGCATTTAGGGATTAAAAATATTGATAAAAATAAAAAATTTGGGTTTTTTATTCAGTTTTAAGCAAACTCCAAGAAGCCCAAGAAAGGCCTTAGACATTTAGAGCTTAACTACTAAAAAGTCTGCATTAAATTTTGCTTCTCGACATACAAGGTGTAGCAATTTAGAATACAATAATTTGCATGAAAGTATCTCTAATTTTGATGATTTCTAATATTTTTATGTAGCAAGGTACAATAACCACTAAGCCTCTCTAAAATTTGTAAATTCATTGGATAGTGTTATTTGTAACTTAAAAATGTCTATTCAATCAAGGAATTAAAGCACAAATCCAACTAAAATGCACATAAGGTAGTTTGCTCGTAAAGCAAGCATTTAGGAGTTGATTGCATTTGCCTTGCGGAAGTTAAACTCCTCAAAACATTATTCAATAAACTTTTATAGGAAAAAATGGGATTGGCATTTGAATCAAGTTGTTTTGTATTGTATTTTGGATCGTTGTGAACTTAGTAATGAATTTTTGAAGTTGAAACGTAGTAGTCACATAAACCACCACCTCTTGACACTATTAGCACATTAAAAAAAGCAAAATGTTACTAGTCCTCAATCTTTAGAGAATGACAACATGGCACTTTYACTCCTTAAATTACAAAGGGCTCATCCTCAAAAGATTGAGAAGTTCAATTCTTTTCCTCTCAAAGTGAAGATTGAACGTAAAGAAGTATCTCCATTTCTCAAAAGGGGTGTCACCTTTCTTTGTAGAGAAGGACAATCCTATTAATCCCTCTTTTTTACTCTGTACCTTTTCACATTCTTCATAGGAGTAGTCTGAAATGGTTTTCTTCAGAAATTTTTATCTCCACGGTAATAAAAAATTACTTTGATCTGCATGAACCCCAAAGACACCCTCCTACCAGTGTAGGGTGATGACATGCAAATCAGAGTCTTTCAATGTGACAATTCCCACGGGAAAACATCAAGGTGCAAGGAATATGTTTTGATACCTCCAGCCTACGAGTAATGCCACGTTGTACCACTCGATTGCCACATTGCTTGCTACATCCACACTTGGACGAACATTCCTTCACGAAGTCTCGTACGAAATGCCCTTTACAGTCTGCTGGGTCCTCCTCGTTCTTGTGCCGCTCAATAGGGCAATGGAAGCCCGATTCACAATGGTGCATCTTCTCGGTGATGGAACCGTTCTTGATCTTCAGAAACTGTACGAGTTACAAGAGAGTAAGTTGTGGTCAGTTGTAGTCGTGCAAAATATCAACAAATTGGCTATGATCTTACGACATTTTTCGGGACACTCTATATTTCATAGTTTGCATCTATGCCCATTATACAACATGTACTCGACTTCAGAGCTCACTTTTTGCTATCAAATTGTCATTTTTTTAATAATGAATTTTTCTGAAAAGTGTGTAATTGAAGGTGGCTCTGACCTCCACATGGGCTTAGTACCTTTTCAATGTACCGCAGCTGTAAGCAGCCATCAGTGGTGTATCCAAATTCTCCTCCTGTTTCTCGCACACAAGCGCAGCGGTAGGGCGCAGACAAACAGTCCTTATAGCAGCTGGGACAGCAATCGTCGTCCCCTATCCGCGATATAGCAAGGTTGATAAAGGCTTTTTCGTACGGTCTGCTCTTCTCAATGTAGAAGAAAGAGGAAGGTAGAGCCTTAGAATTAGATTGGTTTACAATGGGGATGGGAATCGATTCAAATCCTCGAGATAAATCCTTGCTATCGTGCCTAAATTGACCTTGCACATCATGATCAACATCATGAAACCCTCTATGCGCCAATTCACCATCCTCTCCAATTAATTCCTTGAGTTCATGCTTGTATTCTTCCTCCTGACGTAGCCTCTTCAACTTCTTGAAACCTTGTGAACTAGAAATCTCTCTCCTCGACGTAGTAGGAGCACTCTGGGCCTCGAGTTCCTCTTTGGGTTGCTTCAGTTTCTTATGGGCAATGCTGTCATCTGGTCTTCTTCTTGCTCCACTAGCCTCCGAATGATCGATAAGCTTAACTCCACGACCATCAGTTCGAGGAGTGAGTCCCCCTCTTGAGTGCAACAAAGTGGGATTCTTCTGTACTGATGTCGCTTGCTTGAGTTTCCCATCTCTTTGCATCTGCTTTCTAGCAATCTCTTCTTCTTGTTTGACGTTCTCGGTTGCCATCACCTTCAAGGCAGTTGCGCTCCTCTCGTCATAACGGTTTACCCTCGCAACCTTCGGAGGAGAGGACTGGAAGTTTTCTTCAATTTTCTTTGGCCTATCCGGAGTGTCCTTATCAGGCGCTGCGCGTGTTCGCTTTGCCTCCTATCTCACAGAATTACAGAATTCCAAAGAGAGAAGCTTAGTTTGTAGAAATGCTTTAGAAAACTTCCACTCGCTAACAAAGCCAGCCAAATGCGAACATGAGCAAGTAGCACCAAAGGAGAGAATACAAATTCATGACCGTGAGTTACTAGAAACAGGCATCTAGCAACACCAAATGGAAAAAGAAGTGGACCAGCTCCACAATACTCACAAGCCTCGCTTGAAGATTGCATACTTCGTCCGCTAGCATTCGATAACCGTCCATCTCGACATGATCCCACATGTCCTCGGACTCGAATACCTAACGAAAATCAGGTCMTCCTTAATCTCAAACACGAATAGACTCATCTACCGCATTCGGATATCTCTTTAAAGAGTGATCAATATTAAGCGATGGATAAGAGATGTAACATTCAAATTAGAAGTACTTCAAAGCACAATGCTGAGAGGGTTCTTGCGATTAACATACACAGCTATTKCTAGTAGCTCATACCTTGTAGAGTTTTTTCAGAGTTTTGATGACCAAAACACGGTCAAGACCAACATCCAACATGGCGCTCACTGCCCTCTCTGTCCTCACACCACCATCTCTCGGAGGAATGTCGTTGCCGCCTGCTTCGTCGGCCATCGCTGCCGGGTCCAGGAGATGAMAGGACTTATGTCCTAAGTATGCCGAACGTCAAGAATTATCCCCCTCCATTATTATTTTCCGGTACTTTGATCCCGAACATTAAAGGAGATTGATCGTCAACGTTCCATAGACATTGGTTTTCAACCTCAACAGCACGTCAGTGCTGCCAGGGAAATCCCAACCAGGAAAATATCTCAACTCCCGACCCAGGGGAGCAAGAGTTCCAATGAAACAGCCTCGCAAACTTCAGAATCTCCAACTCAGAAGAACAAGAAGCATCCACGAACTGTCTCTGGTGTAATAATTCCAGTGTGTAATAAACTACAGCGTTGTCAGAAAAATTGAAGTAAAGGAAGAATCCACAGCAACTTAATTGGAAGTCCAGTTCCACAACACCAYAACCGCTTCGAAGAGACGCGAAGGTCGACGAAACTCTGCAAATACGGAAGAGAATTGAACGCACACTTAGAAAACAAGAGAGGCACTAAAAAACGAATAAGAAACAAAAAGACAGTGAAGCTCCTCCTGCAACGAATCAAGAACCTGACCTCACTCAATGCACTTTCCACTACCACGAAAGAGCAAAATTACGATCCAGAAAAATCTCACAATTAAAAACAATGGACCAACATGGCCTAAAATTCATGATTCTTCGAGAAACTTACAGTGGCATGATGCCAAGATTACCGACAGAACAAAAAATGAAGATTGAACCAAACAAAATTCACCGAGWAATGACCTCCGAGAAATGCAGCCCGTGATTGGTCTCGTCTAAGCCAGAGGAAAGCAGATCGAAAATCCGAAACCAAGAAATCCTAAACAATGCTATTCACTTTCGTTTGGAAAGAACACCTAGTTCTTTCCGCCTCAAAAGTAGGAAAGACGATCGGAGGAGACTCATCCGACGCCCGCACTCTCAAAATTTTAACAAACAAGCTCGCTTTCCAAATTCACGAAGCTACATAACCTTCCGACTCAATCCGTCATTTCCTAATCTTGAGTGCCCGTAACCCGGAAAGAGCGAGCGCCATACCGGTATCAAGAATTGACTTCCAATGCACCTTCCCTTCAACACTCCCTCCTCCGATTCAACATAAACCTGCGTCCCAGCGCCAAAAACTCGAGCCAACACATGATCATCCACAAAGCAAAGCTGGCAAACCTAAGTGCCCGACGAAAGTGAGGAAACTATTCCAAAACTTTTGAAACGCCAACAAGAACAGACTCCCGCGTTTGCAAGAAGCCCCTTGCCGAAATTTTTTTGAAGCAAATGGAAAGAAGTCGGAGACGCTGAGTGGGAAAAAAGACTCACGAGGCGTCGTGAAGTGGGACAGGAGGTTCGCCGGCGCCATGAACCATTGTCAGGTACGGGGCTGGTCCTAACAAACAGCGACGCCCTAAGAAATTCCCAGCTATGGAGCTCTCGTGCCTCCCTCGTCGTCAGGTTGTCAATGAAAGATAAAATTAATATGCTAATAAATTTTGGAAGAATTTGAGAATTATGAGTTCCAATAATGAAAATATTCTAGTAAGCAATTGATATTCTTTAGATTCATTTTTTTTGAAAATTTTCAAAATTGAGAGCAAAAGACAACTTTATGTGTTTTTTCTACCTCCATTGCCCGTAAAAAATGCTCTTCATAACTTTTAACCTCATTAATTGGAATTGAATGGTTCAATTTTTTTGAGTAGCTATCAATCTATACAATTTAAAAAAAATTATTTTTATAATTTTAGAAAATATTTATAGGTGCCCAGTTTGACATTGAAATTAAAAAAATCCTTGTAACTTTTGCAATATTTATCGGAGTGACATGAAACAAAACTTTACATGTAGATTATAATGAGTAGCATCCATCTTAAGAAATTCATAAAAAGATTCCAAATTATGAAGTAAATAGAGCCTGCCTAAATTTTCAAAAAGCCCAAAGTGGGTTCTTTGGTCCTATAGGGGTTAAGACATTACATATTAACCCCTAAAGTCCCAAAGCCTTATGTCCATCAAAAACYACTTAAACGTGCCATTTCTAGAGCAAAGAGCCAAAAAAAAATTGAAATTTTCTTTTGGCATATCTAACCATAGGATCTTGTACTAAAATAAAACAACCCATTGTGGTTAGAATTTGGAGTCTACCCTCCTGCCACTGAAATTTTTCAATTTTTTTCCACACAAAGACAAGTGTGAGAAATAGTAAGAGCGATTGAAATTATATTTTTTTAGACAAAGTATGAATTAGTTATGGATTTTTGAAGTGATCTGCACAAAAGAGTCAATAAACCACCTCATAACCAACAAAAACTGTATCCAATATGCTCATCTTAATCACCTAAAGCGGTYACAATAATTTTTAATGTGGAAGGCCCTAAAAAGTCACTTCCTACAATGATTTACACTCAAATAGTGGGGTGCTCCTAATGAGGTCACTAATCACTCAATGGGGGGCAAGTTAGACATTGATTATGGTCTGAAAAACTGTCATGGGGTCATTAGGTGTCCACTATGGGTCATCTGACTACAATGGGATGTTCTGCCTTACACTTGTATAAGAATGTGTGGAAGAAATTTCACAAACTTTGGCTGTGTAGATTGCAAGATATTTGTGTTTAAAGTGAAAGAAATAAACTTTTTTGCAACTTGCTCAACTACATTTTTTGGCTTTGAACCTTCATAACTTATGATTTTTTCTCTATTGATTTTGAATTCTTTTTTTATATGATAAAAAATTGAGTGGAGAATCTAAAAAAAATTCAACAAAAATATATTAAATTTTCACTTAATCAATTTTTTTTAAGTAGAAGTAGATTCAAGATTCAAGGAAAATCTAAATTGTTAATAGATCTAAAATGGAATTGAAATACACTAATCTTAGCGGTGAGATTGATCTAGCAAGAGATCTTAACCTTCTTAAAGCTTTTTGTTTTAAATTGTGAAAATTGAGGTCATGAATGAATCCTACAAGTTATTTTTTGAAAAAAATGATTTAATTGCCCAAAATCTAAGATTGTCCATAACTTTTGCATAACAAACCCGAATGGAATGAATCAAAACTTTCCTTGTAGGCAAAAATACTGTTCATTTGAAAAAAATTTAACAAAAAAATTTATTTGAAGTTTTCTTAAAAATTAATTTTTGCCCGCTAAACTAAAAAAAAGGGCTTTTTGTGCCATAACTTTTGCTCCTGGACTCCGATTGGAATAAAAATTATATTTTTGGAAAGCTAACGTGTTTTCCTATCTTTTCTAAAAAATTCAAAAGATTAGGACATATATTGAGACCATAGGAACCTACCCAAAATCCATTCTGTCCTTCGAGGGGACAATAGGACTTTTGGGGTTAAATAAGACATTAGTATTATTATTTCATTTCTTCACTTTATTTGCATCAAAACATGGACAAATGATCAAAGAAACAAAGATTGATATCTTTTAACCCCTCAAAGTCTTTGACTATGCTTTCACCAAAACTGCTCCAAAACTGCCATTTCTAGTACAAGTACCAAAATTTTAGAAAAAAAAAAGTTTTGGACACACATAACATAGAATCTTGTAGTTAACTACTTTGGAAAGATGTGGCAATAATTTCAGATTTTTCCGCCATGTGGATTGCAAGATATTTGCGATTAAAGTGACAAAAATCATTTTTTTATCCCTACAAAAGTTCTGGCAGCTGCACTTCAAAAGGCCATATTTGTATGAAAAAATGTCTGAAATGGTTGTAACTCTTTGGATTCATTCTTCTGGTCAAGTTGGCAACACTCTTGAAAATTTTCAATTCATTTGTAATTGTACAACATGTAGGAAAAAAATTATAAATAGAAAGAAGTAGAGAATGATTCCAATTACTAAATTGTTAACAATTTATTTATGAAATTGAAAAATGCCAATCCCAATGGTTGCAATGTTGTAATAAACAATATGCACCCAATTTTTTTTTTTTTTTTTTTTTTTCAAATTACTGAAAAATGAGTTAAGTAAAGGACTTCAAAGTTTATTTTAACATAGAGATTCTATGATTGCCCTCAAACAAAAACTCTCCATAACTCTTGACTCATTGATCAGAATAAGGTAATTCAAAGCTTTCCATGTACATATAAATATAGAAAACCAAATTCAAATTTTTATTTATGAAAAAAGTCATTTTTTCATACCTACCTCAATTGGCTGCTGACCATTGAAAATCACATTTCATGCAATAACTTTTTAACCATGTAGTCAAAAGCCATGAAAATTGTTGGGCCTTAAAACTACTCCTTGGACACATGTTGTGTGAAAATTTCAAAAAAATATCAAGAACTCCATTTTTAGTGAGCTGCCCAAAATCGCTATGTTGCCAAAAAAAAAACAGTTTGGTCCTTTAGGGGTTAAACTACATGTCCAATGATTTTTATTTTATTTCAATTGCAGAGATCAAATATATCTCAAATTTTTTCTATGATCTATAAATTTTCAAATTCTTTTGTAGTATCAAAATTACCATAAACATTTGAAGAAAAAGTGAAGGAACTTTATATTAATTATATAAGGTAAGATAGCCCATTGTGGTCAGAATTTGGAGTTTGGCCTCACGATACTGTTAAAAATTTTCAATTTTTTCCCCACTTATAGACATGTGTGAGAAACAGCAAGTGTAATTGATATTATATTTTTTCAATAAAGTATAAATTTGCTAGGAGTTTTTGAAGTGTTTAGTTTTTCATGGCCAACAAGGGCTGTAGACCACCTCAAAGCCAACAAAATCTAAATCCATGATGGTCATCTCACTACCTAATGCAGTCACAATATCTTCTAACATGGAATGCCTAAAAAATCAATCCTTGTAATGAATTTCACACTGAAAAGTTAAAAGTGCCTTATGTGGTCACTAATCACTCCATCACTATAGTGTAAGACATTGATTGTGGCCCAGATCTCACAAAACTAAAAAACCTACTATGAGGCCACTTCATAGGTGACAGCTATGGAAGAAATAACGGCAATGGGCTGCTTTACCTTACCAATTACACTCCAAAAATTTGCAAAATTCACCGTGGTATTATACCATAATAAAAATTCATTGTAGTATATAATCATTCTCTATTTTGGAAACCAATATATTTCCAAAAATTGAAAGTTTTATACACTGTGTATATTTTCAATTTTTTCAATTTTTCAAATTGGAGTACAAACTATAAAGGTTCTCATAAATATTTATATGATTCAAAACTTGTCAAAAATAAGATTTAAAAAAAAAATTGGACTTGTTGATATATAAATAAAACACTTATGGAAAAATGATTTTTAAAATTTTCAAAACAATTCTTCATTTTTTAAGAATTTAACCAAATAATTTGAGAAAAGAACTCTTAATACAAATGAATTTTTTTCAAGATTTTTTATTAAGTGAATGAGAATTTTTTTTGAATCTTTTTGTAAGAATTTCGCCATTTTTGGAATCTACTATTGAATTAAATATAAACCCAAATAGTTACATTTTTTATAATTTACTCCAAAAAACTCCAAAAAATCATGAAAAATTATGTGGAGAGAGAAGACTAGGACATCACCGTGTCAAGACAAGCCCATCTTAAGAAACTCCAAACAAATCTATGACATAATATGATTACTGTAAGGCAATTTCGCAAAGATTTTTTTCAAAGGAATTCTTTTTGGCAATGTTTTCATTAATCAGATTCTCTATTTAGCAACGTTCAAAGCATGGTGGGAGGATGGGATCATAGTGTTCAGATCTTCCAATATTAAGGTGAATTCATCCCTTTTATACAATTAGAAAGAAAATATAAACACTATTCAATTTGCTAAATGCCATAACATCTAATGTAGCAATTGAACTATAAAAGTAACAAGTTTTAGAGCAAACTTGGGAGGTGAATCTTTGCAATTCTTGTCAAATGCTTAGTCTTTGAGGGTTTTGGCCTCTCTCAAATATGTGGTTAGTTTTAGGTAGTAAGGTGTCTACAACCAAGGACCACTTATTATCTATTCTGCAAACCTAAGCAATCTAATGAAAGCAAGATGGAAGCAAATAGAAAAAGCCTTTGGAAAATGATGTCATCTCCCATGTCAAACCTTTTAATAGAGCAAACCCCATAGACAATCTTCTTTTTTAGGAAAATAAAGCATCTTCTTGAAATAATAATTTGTAGAATTCATTTCTAAATGCAATTTTTACAATTTAACCCTTAAAGGACGGACCTATCACCGCGGGCGAAGGCGGGGTGCAATATGTAGTGCTTGACTAAGGGGAAAAACACTCTTCACACACATGTTTAGCTTTGGATAAATTGTTCACACCAATACTTGATGCTACCCATTCAAAAATTGCGAGAAGGATAGCGTGGCACAAAACACTTTCATGTGACAATCTTTACTATCTTCATAGAATTAGGGCCACCTAAAAATATAGAAGCAATTAAAAACACTAAATTTGACTTCCCATGATGATTCACATATGTGTGGTCACTTTCAGAAAAAGAACGGATGAAAATTAGTGAGTGTCCACTCACCAGATGAGTTTTTTGTCATCGAAAGGACAATAAACGTCCGCGGCAACGTTTAAGGATTAAAAGAAAAAAAAGTTCCACATGGTTTAGTTTGCTTGCTAGAACAATCTCACCATTGAGATGAGGGCATTTTAACAATTAAAATGTAAAAAAAATTCAACATGGTTTAATTTGCTTACTAGAGTAATCTCACCATTGGGATTAGGACCTTTTAGTTCCACCTTAGAGACATTAATAATTTGGATTYTCCTTCTATCTTCTACCTACTACTTTAGAATTTTTTAAAGAACTAACATTATGTTTTTTTTAGAATTTTTTCCTCCCTAGATTCTCAACTCAATTCTCCACCATAAAGATTTAAAGCTCAAAACTTTGTAGTGCAAAAAATTAGAGTTAAGAAGGTTCAAAGTCAAATAATCTAGTCCCTTAATCTGCTGTAAAACTTGTTTTTTTCACTTTCAACTAAGATATCTTGCAATCTATGCGGTCAAAAATTCTGAAATTTTTTCCACACATTCTCATATTCGTTAGGTGTGAGATCCTATGGTTAGATGTGCGAAAAAAAACAATTTCCAATTTTTTGTACTCTTTGCTATAGAGATGGCAGTTTGCTATAGAAATGGCAGAAAAACAGCCTTGGTCCTTTAGGGGTTGAAGATTTTCTTCTATAAAAAAATCCAGTATCATCTTAATAAGGGAATTTCTACCAGCACCCGCTGTACACATTCAAGGAACTTATTTACAGAAGAAAACCTGTYACTAAGGATCCCATCATACATCTATCGAGAAGGTATAAAACACATCACTCCTGCTCACCGAGAAAAACATTTACACAAGCAGGTTGAAACGGCTGAGATTCTGAACTCTTTCAGAAGCGCGTTGTGAAACGACTGGGAATGAAGTGCGCAGGTCTAAACATCAGCGTGAGGATTGGGAAGAGGTAAAACTTTCAACCCGCTTCTGTAAGTTCAGAAACTCCCGCTTCAACTGCAATACTTCTGAAGAAACATCCACTGTTTTCTGATTTGCCCTCAGCTTCTTCACCTCCGCTTCCAATAAATTCACTTTGTTCTCTTGTTCCTTCACCGTGACATTCAAATTTCCCACATTAACGGCTGCCGATCTTTGGGCTAGTTGCACGGCCTGCATCATCACCAGAGTACACTCAGAATAAACACCCATTACAAGATATACTATGCACAAAGAAAACAGAGGYAATAAGCACACTAAAGGTCTAGAATATATTACGGAAAGGGTGGTCAAGGTTTGGTACGAAGAATATCACTTCCAATTGTGGCTTGCRAGGACTGCAATGTCAATTGCACGCCTCGCAAAGCTTGAAAACTCTCTATCCATTTCTAGTGAAAAACTGAATTTAATGAAGGACGATTTACCTTTTCTACAAGGAGAATACGCTGTGCATGTTCTCCAAGTAAGGCTTCATGTTTCTGCACATATTGCAAAGTCTCCAGCAAGTGCTCTCCCATGTACTCTGTACAGTGACTTTCCAATAAACCCTGCCACCAGATATACGRCCCGTGAATATGCCAAGTTCCGCTAAAAAACGATTTCTATTTCAATAGTCTCAGACTAGGAATCGACATTTTRAGATCTAAAGCGACACCAAACAATTGGGTAAATTATGTAACCAGGTATAAGACTTCCTCATGATTTACTCAGGACAAAGTTAGTGGAGAGTCTGAACCTGGGCCATAACACGAAGGCACCCAACCGCATGATAAGGACATTTCGTCTTCTTCATAGGACACACAGTTGCACAATGATTCGCCATATCTTTGCGCTGCACAGAAGACTCGCATTCGAGGTAACATGGAAAGAGCTTGTAACCGCATGAAGCATCATGGTCTTCTGCATGTATTGCGGAGTAAACAGCATCACATCCTTCATTGGAACACGATACTGGTCTAAAAACACAGCTATTTTGGTGCTTTGCAAGCTCAATCTCAGACTCAAAGTTCATCGCGCAATGGCATGTCTTCCTTTGATCTATCCTTTTGAACAACGCTTTGGCAAGCACCTGATAACTCCAAAGATTCGGCAACATGAACACAGTTTAGGAACACATCCTTAGCTGTTTTTGATTGTGTGCAGAATACATAAGACAACCGTCATCATCTACCGTCGCACGAGCTGAAGGAATTGTCACATAGAAAAAACTGAAAAGTACTGCTATAAGTAGTGCGGTGAACATGGTGCACACCTCGCGACGCCCAGCCARCCACAAGCCTGTTTGATCCAGCTCACGAACAAGTTCATTGATTTTTTCATCCTTGTGCGCATCTACGACAATACCCGAAACACGAGAAAACATATTTCTCTTTGATTTGACGAAGTTGTCAAGCATATCCTTCACAATCTGTGTTGGATATGAAACCTGATCAAGAAACAGATGCTCTCAGAATGGACAATGTCGAACCAATCAAAAAAATGATTACCACATAAGCTTGCATATGGATGCGCAGGACACCATGATAACGTTCGAGAACAAGGATGGTACGCACGCACCCTAGCTAACGGTTATTATAAAGTGCCCTTCTATTCAACAGAGAGCTATCGCACCCAGGCAGCGGATAGCTGTATATTTTACACGCAAATAATCCATTTTGTATCAATCAAAGACCACCGTACAGCTCTAAGGATAGGGTCAACATAGTCCATAGAAGGGTGGTCCTCGCAGTATTCGATGACAAGCACAGCACAGGCAGTGTAATGACGTACCAGTTCGAGCTTGAAGCCCTGCACGCTTGAGCTACCATTGGCATAAGCCTCGCTTTGCAAGTTCAAGTAGTCGAGCATTTCTTTTTTAACATCTGGTGCTACAGCCGCTCGCTGGCTAAAGGTTCCTGATGTTTTCTCCACACAGGCGGCAGCTAGAGCGACCAGCAAAGACTGCGAGAGGCGACTCACCTCCTCTAYATCATAGAAGCTACACTCCAGCAGCTTTGGTGACGATGGCCCTTGCTTTAGTTCACCTGTAAAAGCCCATCTCAGTTCAGAATACAATTAAAACTTCATAACCAACTGGATATTACAGTGAGACCGCTAATTAAAGTGAACCTTGGAAACTCAGTAATTCATACCCTTAAGTCGGTAACCAGAAACCATGTCCTTTCAGCACACACACAATCTACCCACATATGTGACATTGGGGACTCTATTATTTCAATGTCTCTTCAGTATCCTTCACATGAAGCTTGCCAACCGACTAGAATTACCCAATCTGTTTGTCAAATAAGTTCGAAACGCAAGAAATGATATTCTAAACAATAGTGCATACAATTGCTATCCAACTCCACACAATCGGGTGCGCAAATGACAGGTTAGTTAATCTACAAGGAAAMAGGAGTCTAATAAACGTCTTCATTTACTTTCTCATGCTCATAGCGATTGCTCATAACAAACATTCATTTACTCATGAAAAGGACGATGACGTAAGGAAAGAGATGGCGCATTACAAATCTGACAATGAATAAGAAATTTTTCAAAACAACTCCTAACCCTGAATCAATAATAAGACAAGTCGGCTAAAAAAGAATACCAAGCCCTAAACTGACAAGAGAATTCGAAACATGAGTCTAAGAATCAGGAATTGACTTCTTGAAGATCGTTTAAAGCCGATTTCTGGTGCGATGCAATAAACAGCGGGCTCGCCGCCTTGTAAGTGAGGCGTCCTCTGTATCGTCTTGATGAACTAAGAATCTCGAGACTCACAGTATTAAACACGAAAACGGAATTGGCCGAATCATCACTTGAAATTGGTTTCAGAAGGACGACGCAAGAGAGACATCGTAAGCTCACTCCGATTCCATAAGACACGAAAGACACGAAACGGCTGAAAACAGCAGGCTCGACATTTTGGTCATGCGGTCTTAGCCTATGCTTGCCAAGTGTCGGACCCACACGGTCATACCGTAAGACCGTACGGTTAAACCCTACAACCATCTCACGATTGTATGCCAAACTGCCACATGTAGAACCAACACCGACACTGCCGTGCCRATATACATATGTAATGAATTTTTTTTATGATTTATGAAGAATATTACAAATTATGATGATACAAGAACAATATGTAAGCAATCAATTGAAAATTGAAAAATTTGAGCTAAAATCTTACCTTGTTTTGGCACTGGCTATGTCGTCTAAATAAAGATCATAATACACAAGAGATCGAGTGACATAAACCTACATCAAACATGAAAGAAAAATCCAAACAAGATTCCAAAAAAAAACTTTCTCAAGGTGAGCTATCTTTCACTTCACAACGAAAGAGTCCAAAAGTGCAAATTCAAAAGAAAGTATAGCTTTATTCAAAAGCAAATTCCATAGTCAAATAAACTCCAACAACAAACTCTCTCTCTCTCTCATTCCAAACACCTACAAGACTTGTTTTGGCAAAGATTGCCAAGTCAAGAGAGACTCAAAGCCTACAATATTCCAAATCCTAATTGACAAAAATAAAAAGTTAATTTCTACAAAAATAAAGACTGCACTTTCACATAAACAAAGAACTAACTTGAGGGTTTGGGATTCATAGCAAAGGAAATTCTTCCAACTAATACCTCAAACCCAAGACTAAATAGTGAAATTAGGTTGTCTTAACCACTAAAGTCCCATTGTCCCCTCGAAGGACAAAATGGATTTAAGGCAAGCCCCTACGGTCTCAATATTTATCATGATTTTTTGAAATATTTTTTGAATGTAGGAAAACACATTAGGTTTGTGGAAATATAATTTTTATTTCAATTAGAGACCGAGAGCAAAAGTTAAGGCACAAATAGCTCTTTTTTTAGGTGCGGCAAGCAAAAACCACCTCACACAAAAAAAATTTAAAAAAATTGATTTCTTGTAGATTGTAATTTTGTACACATGAGGAGCTTTGATTCATTCCATTTGGATTTGTTATGTGAAAGTTATGGACAATCTTATTTTTTGGGCAATTATAACATCTTCTTGAAAAAATAACTTATAGATATAATTTCTAAATGCATTCTTCACAATTTTTCAAAAAAAATTGTTTGACAGGGTTAAATTTTCTTGTTGGAACAATTTTGATGTTGGGATTATTGTATTTCAATCCCATCCTAGAGCTATTAACGATTTAGTTTCTTGTTMAATATTAAACCTATTTTCTACTTAACAATTTTTTAAAGAATGAAAATCATTTGTGATTTTAAAAAAAAAAAATTTGGTAGACTCTTGACTCAATTCTTCAACAAAAAAAATCTAAAATTCAAAGTTTATAGTGCAAATGTTTTCCACAAATGGCAGTTGAAGTCATTTGAAATTGCAAGTTACTCTTTTTTGCTATCCCCTCTCCCTATCGCGTTTTTAGAAGCGTCGGCAAGTTTTTTGCAAAGAGGGGTGCACAAACTTTGTTTCATGATGATCCAACTCATGGCAAAGAAGGTATTGAATTTTCAAGGTTTACTTAAATTTAAAAAAATTTAAAATTACTTTTATCTTTTATATTTTATTATATTGTGACTATGGCACAAAGCACACTACTGTAGTCTATACCTTAAGTTTGGCTAGTTGTTTGTTTTGTTTTATTTATTACATTGAGATCTTCTAGACCATGCATCCTCCAATTGTTTTTGTGGTTATGTGGAAAATCCCTCAACAATGAAGGATACACATACTTTATTTTGTGGCATTCCAACCCACAAGAAAAAATTATATTGAATTCCAAAAAAATTATAAACTAAAAAATTGAAAATTGTTACTTTCACTTTTATTTTGACTATGGCAACAACAGAACGCACCAAATGAGTTTTTTTGTATTGTTTTGTTTGTTGTGAGATCTCCAAAACCATGCATCTTTCCATTAGTACATTCTTGGAAACGTAGAAAAACTCTCTACAAGGAGTGGTGCATGGGCTTTTGTTTCATGATATTTGGACTTATGGTGTCAAAGATACTGAATTTCAAAGTGCATGGGCTTTTTTATGAATTAAAAAATTAGAAAACTACTTTTCTTTTTTATATTATACTGTGGCAACGGCACAGGGCATACTAGTATATGTATTTAAAGATGTATAATAACTTGCATTGGTTCAGTATGATACAATTGAAAGGCATTTGTTACAAACCCTAATAATAGATTTCAAAGTCGTTGAGTCAAGATATTCATGCAAAAACTAAGCTTAACCCTTAAACGCCTGGCGGATCATTGTGGAAATCATGAATTCTGATACTGTGAGAATCATGCGGGTTTAAAATTTTTCTAAAGTACTCATTGGAAGTCAAAGTACTGTAGAAGATCTTTCCTTTCCACCCCTAATTCCAAGGATGAATAGTTGCACTTTTGTCCTGTCCTACACAAGAAGATGCTCTCTCATTCATCGACCAGAAAATGGCCTTGGCGTCATTTAAGGGTTACTAGAAGCGCAAAAAGTGATAAACCAATGGAAAGGGATCAGACCCCATACAACTAGCAAAAGACGCCAATAAGTTTGGCATTTTTCCAAAAGAAACCTCTGCCAGAACGAGCTCCCATGGAGACATACACCAAATTCTCATCCACCAGAAACGTCAAGGGCATAAAACGTTCTGCTGGTCCTTTGTGCCAGGCAGCCCATTAGCTTGGTATGGCTTTTTGGTGCCAGATTGCACTCAGAAAATAGTTTGGCTAAAAAATGCCACAAGAAATGTCAAAAAACTTGGATGAAATCACCAAACAACTTTGAATTACAAAAAAATCTTAGATGAAATCACCAGATTGTGGATGAAAACCATAGTATACATCCAATATGTGGATGAATGTTGTAATTTGGAGCACCACTATAACATTTAATGTCGCCAGTGGCACTTCGTAAAAAATGAAAAAAAAAACTTGGTATTAACCCAATATGAATCAAGCTAAGAGCATCCCCACACAACCGCCCGGCCAAAGTTGCAAACTGGATATTTGGCAAGGCCGGGCTAAACATACTTTCACATGGCACGCACACGGGGCTCAAGATAGACAAATTTTCCGAGGAGATGGTGAAATGAAGAGTTGTGGATGAGGCTCGATATGTGCTTTGGAATAATTCTCAAGCTATGGTTCACTTAATTTGACACAATTTCCTAAATAAGAAATGCTTATTCATGCCAAAAGCGCATATATGGGCCTAGACTTCATAAATGAGAGAATACTCAATTACGGAACAAGATTCTTCGTTTTTCATCATTTTTCAATAAAAAAAAGGGGTTGGCCGAGCTGCGTCCATTAGGAAAAATATGAGGTCTCCAAAGGGTTGCGAGTTCAAAAAGGCCGCAAACCTTTATGGAATTTTTAATTTTAATTTTAATTTTAATTTTAATTTAATTTTTAATTTTTAAATCCGGTGTGGCACTACAAAAATATTTATTTATTTATTTATTTAAATTATATATATATTTGTAATGTTACAAGACCCTGCGGCTTATTCGTTTTCATAGCCTTTTGGAGACCTCACATTAGATGTTTTTTCAGCCCCGCAAGAGCCTGTTTCGGGGTTGTTCCTTGAAACTATTCCTTGCACAGGGAACCAGCAACTGCTGGTCTGAATTTTGAATTTCATAAAAAAAAAAAAAAAATCCAGAAATCTTAGAAAGTATAAAGAAACTAAAAATTGATTTTAAAAATAAATAAAAAATTTAAAAATAATAATAATAATTAATTAATTAGTATTATCTGACGTGGAAGTCTCTGTGCCATGTCAGACTGTCTATGTGGAAAAGTTCCTAGAGTTCCCAATGTATTCCCACAGCCCGGGAACTCGCAGTCTTCTAGACGGTCCAAAAAACATCTAATGTATTCTTCCTAATGCTCCCATTCCGTGTTGATGTGGGGTGCGAGTGGGAGACATGGCCCGGGATCTCCGGAATCCCCCGGCAAAACCACACTCTCCATCCCTCTTGGCTGGGTGAGCTGTGGAGATGCTCAAAGAGTAGCTCAACTACAAACGGAAAGAATCACTTAACTGGAACTGTAGCGCAAAATGGGCGCTTCATTGCTCCACCGAGTGGACGCTAAGGTAGGCGAACCCAATACCAATTGTTGACCTAATACCACCCAAGTGTAAGATTCTTGTTGATTTTAGAATGAGAATCTATGACATAAGTACATGCCTTAACTTCATGATAAATGAAGTTAACGCATGTATCACTGTCATAGATTCTCACTCTAGAATCAATTATAGCCCTACATTTGGGTGGTATTGGATCAATGGGTGGTATTGGAAGTGCCTACCTTAGAGTTTTTTTAGATTTTGTAGGGAACCCTACAATGCTCTAGCCACGCAAATTTCAAGGTATTTGGAGAGCATAGAAGAGCTCAAGCAACCACTCGAATCCTTGACAATAGAGGAATTGTTTTGTTTCATGCCGTAGGGATGACGCCTTGATGACGCTAAAGAAAAAGACAAGATATTGGTGGGGGTGATGCATGCATGCGCTGCGACTATTCCTTGAAAAGATGGGATGGAATGCCATCAACCTTGTGACTATGCATGTAGAAAATGGATTTACGTTCCCGATCTCATTCATGCGGGAGCTGCTCTAAGGATCTTCAAATTGACTTTCTAGAGCTTCACTGCAAAGTATCCATTAGTTTGGCATAATCTAGCAACCACTAGTGTTCTGCCCATAGCCATAATGCGGCTATAGTCTAATATATCAAATCCATTAGACAAACCAACTGGATGGAAGCTCTGACTGCTCGAGTTATATTTGATAATGAACTAGAGCCTCTAGGAATCATGGGGAGCCTCCGAGCTCTTAAGCAACATGGAAGGGAAGTAGTGAAGTATGCCTAAAATCATCCAAAAAAGTATCTATTCAAGGTTTACTCTACCAAATTGTTTAGGTCAAGAACAAGGGTCTAAGGTTTATTTTTTTAAAATTCAATTTTGGGATATCCAAATGAACAAAATATCAGTCTTTTAAGTGTTAAATATAGATGTATACAAAGCAACCATAGGCTCTCATAATGTTCATATGTTGTACATTTTAGGCAAAAATCTATAAAGGAGATCTCCCATTTTTTATCATGATCCCATTTTGACAGTTTAGAGTGCTCAAGTTTTGATTAACTCAAGTGTAGGTGACAACTCACGTTTTGTAGGACCTCCAGGAGCAACAACAATGTCCAATAGGTGTATATTGAAAACAAACAATGATCTCAATGTGTACATTGAAAGCCTTGCATTGATTTTGTGATCATCTTATGGTTGGAAATAGGTCTGCCTACTTATCGAGAATGGGACAATTAGAATCTTCACAAAAAAAATTTCATGATAATTTTGTCTTTGAGGAAATTTAAAAAAAAAAAAAAATTATGAAATCCATCTGAAATCTATTTCCTTACAAGGGAAATTTTTTTCCTGAACTTTCCGGCAGATAGGCTGAATTTCTTGAAATAGGTGAACACCCTGATAAGGGTCCGTTTGAGAAACTGGTTGAAATTAGGTTCAGTTACTCCAGCTTTCARAAATTTCTATTTAGACACCCAGTTTGCCTGTAATTAAACATGTTTAGATTAAAACATGTTTAGAAAGTTCTAGACTTGTAGGAGTTGTAGCGGAGATGATTTCTTCGGATGAGGGCATTGATTGATAGGACGGCGCTAGCATTGATTGTGCCGCAGCCCATGCAGCTCGCAATTTTGCAGGCACAGTTTGCTGTTTGCATGATTGTCTTCAATCTTCATCATCCTGCGCTTATCTCAGTCTTGAAAGAGAGCGAACCAATTMAGCTTACTGTTGCATTGCGGGCCACTTCGCCGATGAATGTGTGAGCAATGCTGAAGTCAATTACGGAGTACATGTTTACAAGTTGAATGAAACGTCGAATACCGGTGTATCACAAATTTCGTGATTGATTAGAATTTCACGGCGCAAGGTAGCCTTTCGCTTGTCGTAATTGTCTTGTTTTGATGAGGCTCGCGATTCAATTAGAGAGACGTAACGCATACTTGTTGCTGCTAGAATTGAATAACAACAGTGCCTGCGAGTTTTTTAAGCGTGCCTGCTGCGAGTTTGTTGTGCATGCGTTTGAAAGCTTCAATTGGAGCATTTTTAGTATCACGAAGCTTCTGATTGATTGCTATTCACAGCATTGTTTGTCTAAGTGACGATGCCTGTGACTTCTTTTTAGTGTCCCTCTGTGTGTGTTCCCCGTATACACCGTTGAATTTTTGGAGCTCTGTTAATGTTGCTGAGTTTTGTAGGGACTGGCTTCTCACAATTCGGTGAAATTTAGAAACGAGGACGACTTATTGAAGGCATTAAATTACTTTGTGTGATTTCTTTCTTAATGTGATCGGAAATCAAGAAAGGTGGAGATGACGTTGGAGTCGATGGTCGAAGAGAGCCAATGGATTCAGTGTACAGCATGCCACCGATGGCGCCTTCTGCCTCCTGGAATGAGTGCTGACAGCCTGCCGGAACAATGGTTCATAATTAAACCCCTACTGTGCAAMCTTTCTTCGAGAGTCGACAATTCCCTAATTTATTGTTGTGTTGGACGTTGACGTGAGGATTAACTTAGAKTCATGCTTATTGCCGGGGAAGACTAGATTAGAGTCTGCGTTTTCGTTGCATGCACTCCGCAAGAGCCTGTATTTTCTAAATAGGGTGAAGTCTTGCTCTAGGTTTTGTCACACGGAGCCGTTTAACAGAAACTGCGACGTCGCTGAAGTGGCTGAAACTCTTCCCGAATCTGTCATTGACGTTCCTGTTAAGTCTTCGGCAGCATACAYAGGTAATTYCGCACAAATCTAATCTTCCTTGCCACTTTTGTTGAGTACTGTATCACCTTGGGTACGTCAAACTTGAACTGCATTCTTTGCTTTTCGTATTGACGATGCTGAACATAGGGTGAGAGATTGAACCCCTACTCACGATCCCACTTCAAAGCTCGCTGGACAGTGAGTATGGACGGAATTCTAATCGGTATTCGTGCACCAATTCTTGGTATCATGTACTGATCGCCTTATATTTGTRACTGATTTAGAAGTGATTACTTCATTTTCTCCCTGAGGTTGTCGAATTTGTTTTACAGATTATGAAATACGGGAAGAACCAAATCGCACAGTTTTAAAGTCGAGCTCCCAAATATTCGTTCCCAAAAGAAAYAGAACTRMGGGTAYCAGAAGCCGGCGTGAATTCAAATTCTCTTTCATGCAGATYGCACACCACGACCCACTGGACAATGGTAGGACATTTTCCCCAAAGAGAACTAAGTTCCTTCCAAGGAGCATTGACAGTTTCTTCCCAAAGAAAACCGTGTTGATTCAAAAGAGCATCAAGGCCGATTTATTACTGAAGAAAAGCAAGCCCTTTCCAGTGAGTTTGAAGGATTACTTTCCGCAGAATGCCAGATTCGTTCAAAAGAGAATCAAGGATTTCTTCCCAAGAATTAAGTACTGCGAAGCTATGAAGAGACTGAGACACAGTAAAGTGAACTGCGTCAACAGAGATGCCACGGTGGGAAATTCCAGGACAGTAATTATGAATATCACAGGAGGATTTCGTAGACCTCGTGGACGAAAAAAGAAGATAAAATGAATTTCGAAGCAGGGAGGAGATTTGAAATTCACGGGATTCAAGGCAATTTGGATTTGGAATAGTGGTATCGTTATGGAAATACCTATGGCTGCGGGTGTGTTGAATATTGGAAGTTCTAAACGACCAATGTGGGCTAGTATTTTMTCTTATTATTCTATATGAGAATAGTGTAAATAGTTGTGGGACCTTTCCAATTCTGTCCATAGCCCCGATGACAATACCAAGGAGCACTAACATCGACCTTGGTACAAGGACATTGATGAGRGGTATGACCTTTTATTCTGTGCGGTTCGGAGCACAAGTCTAATACGATTTGACATGTGGACTGAGTCAAACGATTCCATTGCATAAAACACAGTCTCAGAGGCGTCCTCCATCAGAGTTAAAGGAGGCATTGGCACAGGATTCAATGTTGTGAAGAATACGACAACACTTTGGGGCTTGATTGCACAAATTTATGGTCATAGGTGTACATGTTCATGTCGAGCCAGGGAAGCAGCTCCTCCTACACTTCAAGCGATTACCCTCTAGTTGCTGAGCACATGACACAATTGATGGAGCCAGAGTCAATGGCCGGCCAATGGTGCGACAGAGGCGGCGTCCAGCTGCTTCTTCACATCCGGCATCATCTTCTCCAGCCACCCTTGAGCTATGGCTACAATGTCGGGGCTGGCTTTGGCAACAGATCCGCAGTCGAAGGGAGGCTGGGGATCGTACTCCATCAATAACTGCACCACCTTCGCAGTGGTTTCGTCGGAGAGTAGGGCAGCTAGTTTCAAACCCATGTCAATTCCTGCCGACACTCCTGCCGCCGTGATGATCTTACCCTGCAATCCATCTATGTATTAGCCATTTTCATCGATCTATCAAKATAAGATCAGTTGCTCCAGTGACAGCATGATCGGATTGACATGCTTTGTGGCATGGACAAAATTTGTCAGCTTACCGATTGTACAACTCGAGAGCTGACGGGGATGGCACCGAAGTTGGACAGCGAGCTTAGGAACATCCAGTGCGTGGTTGCTTCCTTTCCTTGCAGAAGGCCTGCGGCGCCCAAGAGCATGGATCCCGAACACACCGAGGTTGTGTACAAGCTTGTCTCATGCGCCTGTAAGCATCCAAACAAGGAAAAATCTATCAGTCGCGGATCTTTTAAGCAGTAAATCCAGGAATGTACGAAGCAAATTATGGGGAATGGCCATGGCGTCAGGGGATTAACAGCATCGAGATGAAGCTTGTCGCATGAAACGCTCGTACCTTGCGAATCCAATCGAGGATGGGCTTGTCAGCCATAAGAGCGTTGGTGCCTTCACCTCCGGGCACGACAATGATGTCGGGGCTGGGCACTTCGTCGAAAGTGGAGGTGGCCTGGATAGAGAGCATGCCCCCGTCTGCGGAGAAAAGGCCCTTCTTATGGCTTACAAACACCACCTTCACATTCGGAAGGACGTGCAGKGGCTCRTATGGTCCGACGAAGTCGAGTGCTGTCACATTGTGGAAAATAGGGATGGCCACCTGCAAAATGCGTGGAGAATCCGCTGCCGCCATTTTGACAGTGACGTAATAAGCACTTCTGTCTTGCGATCGAGTACCTGCTAAGAGCGAATGCACAAGATCAGAAAAACACAAGAACACAAATCCATCGGGAAAGAAAAGAAGAAATCCTAATGTCAGAAAAAACACAATAGCGCGTCATCTTTACATTTACAGGCAACCGGATGCAGGATTGCCAAGCAGAAGGKAAACGCTGCAATGGGATTTCAAAGCAAGTGACCGTGTATTGCCAGGCAGGTATTCTATCATCTCGCAGCCATCAAGCATTGATTAAAGGACACAATCATGTAAGTAGAATGTAACAGATCACCATCTCGGAGCAAGCAGCATAAAGCAAACCTCTCCACAATCAGCTCGTGCGCAAACGTTACAGACTCAAAGACAGGAGGGAGCCATGGCTGGCTCAGAATGTGCACCTTGTGCGCAGAGGAATGTGCAAGAGCAAATGAGAATTCACCGACGCCACGAGTCGATCCTGGATAAACTGATCCGATGAAGTCCTTGTCACTGGGCCATCGTTAAGTACTGGCAAGGTGGGATGTTTGACTTGGGCAGCAAGCGTCCTTAGAAATTTCATTTGCTATTGTAGTACAACTCGAAGTACAGTGATCAAACTTGCGCCCCAAGGCAGAGCCTAAGTTACTGATTGAAATGGATACAGTGTCCTTGTTCAGATGCATCGTACAGTGAAGAAGGACTGGACCCAATTGCAATGAAGTCGTGAAGATCGTCGCAGGGAATCCGGAAGGCTGGCCAAACTGATGGGAGGACGGCTCGGCTCCGCACTTCCAAGTTCCAAACTCTGTGATAGATTAGATTATTAGATTAGGAATGGGACGGAATTCTAGAAGGTTTGATTGCACGTGTTCTTTCCACGGAGTGGACTGCTTTACTTTACTTTTTTGCTGACAAAATTCTGTACTTTCAAGACATTAGCTCCATTGCAAAGGAAAAAAAATTGAGGAGGGGTAAGGTGGATACACCCAAAAGCGTCACAAATTGGTACTGTTGTCTAGTTCAGGTTCCAATGCACCAAAGAAAACGCCATTTGGATACAATATGCAAAAATTATGGAGGGTCAAAGTTAGTTCTAAAGGCGTTTCTTCTACATAGGTACATAATTGGTTTTGGAGATGTACACAGTCTCAAGATGGCAGTTCAAGGTCACGTTCCAGTTAAGGTCAAGTGCCTTATCTGTGGTCACACATTCAAACTAGTAACTAAAAGTGGGACATAAGTCACCATCCCAAGAAAAAAAAAGATAAAGAAAAATGAAAAAAAAAGGCTGAAAAGAGGCTCGGTGGCTTGCTCATGGGGCCTGAGAGAAGTCATGATATGGCTTACTAGTTACTACTATGGTGGCAAAACTCAAAAAGAGGTTAAGCCTTAAAGGACGGACCTATTACCACAAAGAAAGGCGGAGTGTAAAATGTAGTGCTTGACCGAGGGAAAAAACACTATTCACGCACATGTTTAGCTTTGGAAAAATTGTACAAACCAATAATTGATGCTACCCATTCAAAAATTGCAAAAAAGGCAACGTGGTACAAAACACTTTCATGTGAAAATCTTTATTGTCTTCATAGAATTAGGGCTACCTAAAATTATGGAAGCAATTAAAGACACTAAATTTGACTTCCCACAATGATTGACATATGTGCAGTCACTTTCTCAAAAATAACGGATGAAAATTGGCGAATATCCACTCACCATGTGAGTTTTTTGTCATCCAAAGGACAAAAAACGTCCGCCTTGTCTTACAAGGGTTAAACTTTTAGGCATTCTCCTTATAAACTACAACTTATGATGACTACCATAAGCATAGGTCAATTTTGTTAGGTTGGTGCCGAAACATTTTATTTTCCGTAGGTTGACAATTTGGCAAATGGATAGAATTTTTTTGCTTTTTGACACTTTCTCCCAATTTTGGATTGATTCTTTCTATTAATGCGTAAGTGTGTTTCTTTTTCTAATTTTTCAGACTTTTAGAAATAGTTGTAAATAATTTATTTATTCCAATATTTTCCAAATTTTCCCGTTATTTACAAAACTCACCTACACACACGGTACCTGTAAACCATGGAGACATTACTGGTAACAGTGGTAAGTTATATTATGACGGACTTTGGAACACACGTGCTTGCATTTTAAAATTAGTACTACTAAAAGGGTCTTCAAGGGGACTGCAAAGTTATGATCTTAGAGCATCCCCACAGCAACTCTTCAAGCGAGCAAACTCCCTCAATTGGAGAGCCATACCAAGAAAAAAGCCCCACGGCACGCATGCCAAGCAAAAAAAAATGAGAGGCCACTTCAAAAAGTGAAGAGGGCACTTGCAAATTGTGGGTCTTGGGTGCAGCGCACTATGTGGTGTGGTGGGACTTTTCCCCAATTTTCAAGGCATTGAATGTGCATGGGTATGACGTGGCAGGGAGGGAGTGGTTGAAATTGGAGGTGATCAATCTCATTCTCTTGGGCTACGTGCTTGGTGAGTCCCACCGTGGGGCAAACTAAAAACGCACACGCCCTCCTTTCCTTGAACCCACGCCAAACTCCCTTTTTTCTCCATGTGGCGCCTTGTCTGTGGAGTCTAGCGTGGGGATGCTCTTAGAGCAGCTCCACCCCGCGGACTTGACCGGAGGCGGAAACGGAGTTTCTCCGAGCATAGTCGCGCGGCAGGTGCCGTTCCGCCTCCCCTTCTTCAGGAACTGCCCCACTCCAATCCACGCGACACCCCACGCAAAAGCCTTATCTTACTCCTTTTACATCATGTATGACGTCATGAAGAGGAATGATTCTTCCATTGCCAAAAGATTGAGTTGTTCCATGAGCTATTGAGTGAACGGAAAAAACCTTGAAAGTGGCGTGGACAGGAGTTTGTAGCGTTGCCCAAGAAATCCGGAAAGGCTTTGGCGTGCATGCGATGGAGCTCAAAAGCTCCCTCTCCCCTCAACAGTCATGTTTCCGTTTGGTCTTGCGTCCGCGGTGGAGCTGCTCTTAGAGCAAGCCCGATCCATAGACTGTTACAAGCACAGCATGCAGATTTTGAAGTGAAGATAGTCGTACCTTATTCCGTTCTAGCAACTTTAAAAAAAAATTGCCCCAATGCAAACCCGGCAATCCATACCGCAAGTGAACCTTTACCTCATTATAAAAAGAAAGAAAAGAAAGATTCTACATTAAATACAGACCTTTCATGCAAAAAAGGAGAGCTTGAATTTATTAGCACAAAAAACAAGGTTGAAAAGGTATGACATTGTTGACTTTTGTTATTGTGTGTCACCTCCCGGGCTCTCCATATTGCCTCAAAATGCCGAGCCGGGGATGGAAAGTGATGGGTTACGGAATAAAGAGTGACCAATGCCGGGTTGCATTGGAGCGTGTTTTATTGGTATCCACGTTATTATGCACTACCCGGGTGTGTTTTCATGCAGCATTGGAGCTGCTCTTGTTTTCTTCACTTTAACCCCTAAAGGATTGTTGTCCCTTCGGGGGACAAATGGGATTTCAGGCTTTGTTTTTGTCCTAATTTCTTGAAACTTTATTTGAAAATAGAAAAATCGATTAGCTTTTTGGAAATATAATTTTTTTCAAACAGTGCTTGGGAACAAAAGTTATTCCCAAATAAGCTCAAAATAGGGCAGAGGAGGCAGCCAAAAACAAATATTAAATTTAAATTTAAATTAATTTTTTTTTCCTCATAGATTATATTTTTGCCTACACATAAAGATTTAATTCATTCTATTTGCATTTGTTATGAGGAAGTTATGGACAATCTAGTTCTTTGAGCAATCTAAGCATATTTTTGAAAATATGTAGGATTCGTTATTTAATGCAATTTTTACAATTTTTCTATAAAGAAAGGTCTACATGGTTTATTTTGCTTGCTAGAGCAATCTCATGATTGGGATTAGTACAATTAGAGGCACAAAAAAACATTTTTCAAATTTTTTTACTCTTTGCTGTAAAAATGGCAGTTTCAAGTGTGTGTTTTTGCAGAAAAAGGCCTTGGTCCTTTCRGAATTAAACACAAATATCTTGCAATATGTGTGGTCAAAAATTTTAAAATGTACTTCATACATTTTTTATGCTAGTTAGGTATAAGATCCTGTAGTATAATGTCCAAAAATAATAATTTTCAATTTTTTTTATTCATTACAATAGAAATGGCAATTTTTTAGTGATTTTTGACATGAAAAGGGGCTTGGTCCTCTAGGTGTTAAATAACATTATTTGTGACCTAAATAACTATTGTCTTTGAACTAACTTCTGCTAGGATCTGCTTCAACTATCTAATTTAAAATAAAAATAAAAATTCTTGTACCAATTTTAATTCATTTTTGATGTATTTTCAATGTTAATACTTCCAATTCTAATTCCACATCAATCAATAGTTAATGATATATTTGTCAAATTGTTCTAGAATGTAGACAATGGATGCTCTAAAACCTACTAAGCAAGCATCCAAACATTTAGTACTATGAAAAAATAGCATCTGATTACGACATCTCCTTAAAACCAACCTATACACTTCTTACCTAAATATAATGTTTTTCCCAGAGAGCATGGGGTGCATTTTGGATGATCCTAATTTTAGCAATTAGAGAATTAATTGCGATAATTTATTCATATAATGTCTAAAAAATGCATAAAAAGGATTTGGTCAATCCTCTTTGATTTCCATCAAGATCAAAATGAACTCAAATAATTTACTTAAAGAAAACACACTTAGATTCTTGTTGACGTGATATAAGGTGAAGTTATTTTGTATTGTATATTACTAACAACCAAAAGACAGATTAGTTGCATTTTAATATGTACTAGTATGCCATGTGTTGTTGCCACAATGTAATAAAATAAAAATAAAAGTTATTTTTTTATTTTTTTATGCATAAAAACTTTGTAATTTAATATTTTTTTAGTACCATGCGTCCAAACATAAACTTATAACAAATAGTAGTAATGAGCTACCTTGCCTTCTATCCAATAAAGTGAAGTGGAATATTCCACATCATATCAGTAGCTAAAGGACACATGTCAAATTGTTGTACGGTTTTCACTACAGACTAGGCCTACTCTATTCTTAAATAAAATTGTTGAATAACATATTGAAAAATTCCACAATATCACAATCATGTACCTTTTAAAATGATCTGAACTTCAAAATCTCAACTTCCTTCAGTTCAGACCTGGCTCAAAATCTAGAATGGTAATAACTGTAGGTAGTAAGATGATATGAAGTCTTCAAATTTTGGTGGTGGAGGGTGCTTTAGATTGGAATGAATATTGAGAATTACACCTAAAGAGAGCAAAAGGCAAGCCTCCCTCAAGCTACACTAATGATGGTAAATAGTGTTACCCATACTAACTCTTTTAGAAATGCTATAAGTTTTTACTCTTCATGAATATTTTTATGGAGTGCATGGATCCTAATAGCACTATAGTTGGGAAAAATTTGTACCTATAGTTGGTAAAAATATTCATTAAGAGTAAAAACTTATGGCAATTTTAAATTAGGTAGTGTAGGTAACACTATTTACCATCATTAGTATACTGAATGTTACGGCAAAGCCCATACACCTTTCCTTGCAAGGAAATTTTTAGGGGTACCAAGAATGACACTAGGGAATGCACAATCCAAAATATCAAAACAAAACAAATAAACAACCTCATTTAACCCCTAAAGGACCGAGGTTTTTTTTCTGTGAAAAAACACTCAAAATTGCCATTTCTATAGAAAGGGGTAAACAAATTTAGAAATTGTTTTTTTTGCACATCTAATCGTAGGATCTTACAGCTAACTAGTATAGGCATACATGTGTGTGAATTTTATTTGACCGCATACTAGATTGCAAGATATTTGCGTTTAAAGTGAAAAAAACAGGTTTTGCAGCACATTGCGGGACTAGATTATTTGACTTTGAACCTTCTTAGTTTTAATTTTTTGCACTACAAACTTTTGAGCTTTAAATCTTCATGGTGGGGACTTGAGTTGAGAATCTCGGGGTAAAAAAAAATTCCAAAAAAACTTTATTTTTATTCTTTAAAAAATTGTTAAATAGAAGTAGGTACAAGATAGAAGGAAAATCTAAATTCCAAATACCTCCGAGGTGGAATTTAAATGCCCTGATCCCAATGATGAAATTTTTCTTGCAAGAAAAATAAACCATGTGAAACTCTTTCTCCTTAAAATTGTAAAAATTGCATTCAAAAATGAATCCTATAAGTTATTTTTTCAAGAAGATGTTTAGATTGCCCAAAAAACAAGATTGTCCATAACTTTCTCATAACAAATCCAAATGGAATGAATCAAAGATTTCCATGTGGAATAAAATATAATCTAAAAAGAAAAAAATTCTAAAAAAAATTTAAAATTTTTGAATTTTTTTTTTTATTGCCTCCTCCCTCCCCCTTCTTCCCTACTTAGAGCTGTTTGGGGCATAACTTTCAATCCTAGGCACCGATTGAAAAAAAAAATTATATTTCCATGAACGTGATTAGTGTTTCTATTTTCAAAAAAAGTTTCAAAAAATCTGGAAAAAAATTGAGTTCGTAGGTAACTGTCCAAAATCCCAGTTGTTCCCTGAAGGGACATATGGTCCTTTAGGGGTTTGATGTGCAAATGTTTTTTTCCCCTACCAATAGATTATTTAAAAATTGTAAGCCAATTCGAAATTGATGGGAACTTTATTAATTCTTATGATGCAACTTAAAAATTTGATGTAATTTCAAATATTTCCGAAAGTATCTTGAAATATTTTTTAATTATAATAGACAGATTAGATTTAGTGACAAATATAAAAATGAAACTTTTGTTCAAATAATGTGGAAAATTGAAGCTTATTAAGTGGAGGATATTAGAGATTGTCTACATGTTCATAAGTTTTGTCTTTTCAAGTTAACTAATTTATAATAACTTTCAAATTGAAGTATCTAAAAAAGTTATTCCCTTAATATGGTCATATAACGCCTATGAAGTGAACAATATAACCCAAGATATATGCCATCAAAATTATCTTTTCATAATGCCTTGAACTGTATACACAAATAACGCAACATGCAATTCATGTAATAAAGCCCCTATGCCACATTTAACCCTTGAACGCAGTAGTGGACGTTTTGTATCCTTTGGATGATAGAGAATCAAACCATGTAGGACAGAATTGCAACTTTTCATCCTAGGTATTAGGAGTGGAAAGGGAAGATTTATTCTAGTACTTTGACTTCTAATGAGTATATTTGGCTTTTCAAAATAGATGATGTCACATAGTGTCAAAAATACATGATTTCCATGGCCACCGGTCCGTCCTTCAAGGGTGAATTGCTTAGGGAGTTTTGAAAGTTCAAACTTTATAATGGTCATCAAAAGAAAAAAAATATGGTTGTTGGGAGATCTTTCCAAAACATCGGGAGAGCTATGCAAAACATCGAAAGATCAATACAAAACATCGAGAGATCTATACAAACATCAAKGAATATATAAACGTCTCGAGATCTCCGGATGTTATTACTTGAAGATGTCCTGATGTTTAGTTCAAAATTCATTGAACAGTCCAAAAGTAGTTAAATGTCACATCCTCAGTCCTTGAATCATTCTCAATTTTTGTTTTCATTAAAACAACTAGAGAAGGATTAGTCCATAATATAATGAAATATGAGGGGTTATTTGATGGTGATATGGCTCATAAATAAGATCCTTATTATTTTTGGATAAAATTCAAAGATTTACCTATTTGTCAATATAACATGTATGAGAATAGGCTTTTATTTAGTAGTTTATGACTGTTTTTAAGAGATTATTTGGGAGCCATATAAAACAAGTATTCAAAGTACATCCAAGTATGTTAAAAAACCAAACTCGTCAATTCCTTAGAAATATGAGTAGCCTAGTCACTTGGTGCTTTGCCATTTCTATGTAATGTTTAGAATCAATTCATATTGAAATGGAAATAAATGAAAAACCTGAAAAAATGAAAATCAAATGAAAAGATTCTTCGCATACCATATTTCATTTTGCTCGAAAAACTCGAGATCGACATTCCTTCTCTGAGCAGGATCTCTTTTGGAGTAAACTTTCATTAAGTCTCAACTCTGGACTTAAAAAATTCACAAGATTACAAAATATTCTCCAAAAAACAAATAATTAAAAAAAACCAAGGGTACACTTTTTGGGGTAGTTTAGAGATTGTTTTGTGCCAATTGGGCATCTCATTTCAAAAATTCATAACAAATCAATACTTTGTTTGAAAAATAAAATAAAATTTCTCTCTTCATATCACACTTCTTTTTCCATATGAAATTACAAAAGAAATCCAATAATGTCAACAAGGCAAACTAGCTAGCCTATCATAGGTTGGTTTTCCTTAAATTGCACTGTGAATTACACTAAATAATGAAATTAGGTTGCCCCTACAATTAGAATGTCTTATCCTAGGAAAGTTACTCTACAAGCCATCAAGTCAACAAATATTTTCATTTGTACACAAAGAGGTTCATGAGTTCCAACTAAGGTAGATTGCTCTTAAAGCGACCACTTTAAGAGTTGATTGCGTTTTCAGGGAAGCTAAACTTTTTGAAACCATTTCCAATAAACTTTCATAGGAAGGCTAGCATCTAACCCAAGTTGTTTCATATTTTTCGGACTTTCAAGGAATTAGTTACAAATTTTTGAAGTTGTAATGTAGTAGTCACTAAAAGCGACCACCTCTTGAAATGTACACCGCTGGTACATTGAAGAAAGGAAAATGTACCTCTGTATCATGATCGCTTTTTGAGCATGGACGCTTTAAAAGCTGACTACCTTACACCAATAACTAATTCAAAAGTTAGTAGAGCATTCTTGTGCAATAACAATAAATATTTATATAGTGTGGGATGTCGAGAAATTAGTGAGGGGCAATCTAATTTCACTTTTCAGTGTACCCAAAAATTACAAAACGCTCTGTATACTTTTTGCTGGTCCAAGCTAGGATTATTGGCCTGTTTGTATTATTCTGTTCCCCTAGAACTGATGAAGGGGTTGTTCTTTATTCCCAGTGGGCAGCTTGAGCTGACCGGGCAGGGGCAGCTTGAGCTGACCGGGCAGGGGCAACTTGAAGGAGCCATCCAAGCTATTTGTACAGTATAGGACGGGGGGGACTCTAACGGGGAAAAAAAACTTTGCAAACAAGCCAAAAAAGGATTTTGGAATTTTGTATGGAAGTGCATAATATTTGGAAGAAGAGAATTGAAATAAATTATTGTTGTGCAAATTTTTACAAAGAAGCTTTTGGAAGTGGAAGAGGTAACATTTTGACTTCCTAGTGAATTATCCCCTAAAAGACCAACATGTGTTTTTTGGCAACATAAAATTTTTGGGCAGGTACGTGTGACTGGAGATTTGCATATTTTGGGCTGCAATTTTAATATAGTGTGGGGACAAGGAATATCTTTCATATGCATAAATTACATGACATTCGGAAATATGAGTCAAAAGTTATTGCATAGTATGTTGTTTGTTTCTCAACTCGGGCAGTCCGGGCAGATATGAAAAAATCACTTTTTAAAGAAATAAAAATTTGAAATTTGTTCTTCAGATTAATATGTACTAAAAAAGCTTTGAATCATTGCATTTCAATAGTTGAGATGAAAGTTATGAGGCTTTTTAGTTTGCGGGCAGTTATGGAATCATTACAAAAAAAGACTTTGAAGTCCTTTATTTTACTGAAATTTCAATATTTTTGAAAAAAAATAATGCTATTGGATGTACATTGTTTATCACAACAATTTAACCATTTGGATTGAAATTTTTAATTTTATAACTAATTTATTAACAATTTAGTATTTAAAATCATTCTCTACTTCTTTCTACTTACTATTTTTTTCCTATATGTTGTACAACTCCATATGATCTGAAAATTTTCATGTATGTAGCCAACTTGCCTTGAAGAATGAATCCAAAGAAGCACAACCATTTTGGACATTTTTTAATAATGATCTGACCTTGTGAAGTGCAGCTGCCCGGTTTTTCGCAGGGCCAAAAAAAGGATTTTTGCCACTTCAAATGCTAATATCTTGCAATCTACACGGCGGAAATTTCTGAATTTTTTTCCACATATTCTCAAACTAGAGTACTACAAGATCCTACGGTTATATGTGTCAAAAAATGATATTTTTCAAAAATTTGGTACTTGTATTAGAAATCGCAGTTTTGAAGCATTTTTGGTGAGAATATAGTCAAGGAACTTTAGGGGTTAATTTTGATTCCTAAAGTTTTTTCATGTTTAGAGGCCCAATATTACTTCAAAACAAGTTGTCTTCAAAGCATGGCCAAAATCTTCACCTTTATTTGTTTTTTCACAAATTGAAACATAGGATTCTTTTGTTAACATTTTCAAGAACATTGCTCAAAAATTGTAGAGTGAATATCTCTAGTGATTGCAAAATCAATGTGCCTAAATTTTAAAGTGGAGGTTTTTCTAACCCTTCCCAAAGGTGAAGTGAGGTTGTCTTTTATATTGTTTTAGGGAATAAAATGTATGTCCTAAAACTTGTATSTTTTAGACAATGTGTTGGAAAATGAGCTCAAAATATGTGTAAATAAATTTAACCWAAAAAAGCATCATGTTCATCTTTGAAAAAAATGTAGTGTGAACGGTGGTATTGAATGAATTTCAAAAAGGAAAAACTAAACCGGTAAGAACTTTTACAAAAATTTGAGAATTGTTACTCCCAATGGTACAAATTTCCAATAAATAATTGGCATCCTTTACTTTTGCTTTTATTTTAAAAGATTCAAAACTGAATGGAAGAGATGATTTTATATTTTTTTCTACTTTTATGGACCCTTTAAAACTCTTTATAACTTTCACCTCAAAATTTGAAATTGAATGGTTCACTTGTCTTAGAATATGTATCAATCAATACAATATAATAGATATTGATTAATCTACATAAAAATCTACATCTTCTATCTTGCTTTGACATTGAAATAGATAAATCCTTCTAGATTTGCCATATATATTTAGTACAATGATGTGAAACAAAGCTTCTGATGTCAAATGTAATTATTACTCCCTCCGTCCCATAATGATCTTCCTGTTGGCCTTCTTTTTTTGTCCCAAAACGATCTTCCTATTGCACTTTTTGATGTTGAAATTAATCAAATTTGGCTTATAATTGTTATTTGGGACTAGCAAAACAACTCTAAGTGGTTGTTTTTGCTCCATCCATGCAAACATCAAGCAAAAGACAAATATAATGATTGAAAGCATCAATCCACTCTTACAATTTTTATTTTTTGCATCTCTTTGAGTATTTTCCAATTGAAATAGATTAAGCTTTAGAAGCCAAATCAAAGGTCTATACATGGTCTTAGGCATATGCTAAATGCCCTCAAAATGGCAACCTCACATTCAACAATTAAGTGCTCACTGGTGTTCTTTAAAAACACCCAAAAATATTCACTTTTCAATATTCAAAAACTACACTTTGAAAAGGGCTTCAAAACTCAAATTTTTTAGGATGCAAAGAGAACACCAAACTCTACATACTATGCGAATTGAGTCTTTAAAAAGTTATTTTTATCCTTAATCCATGAGATTTGGTCTAAAAGGAAGATCATTTTGAGACGGAGGGATTACCATTTTTCAAAGTCCATATTGCATATACCATTGAATTTGTTCCATAGATGAACCTAAATCCAAAATTTGCAAAAATCAATAGTTAGCGAATCAAAGTTAACTGTATGCAACTTTCAAATGTGTCAACAAATTAGATTTAAACATTTGGAAGACACATGAACCAAAGTCTAGTAACACAATTAGGTGAGTCTACGGTACAGGAATGGGAACATATGCATTAATGGGTGTTTATACCTTACTTGTGCTAGCTTAAGGTTTGTTTTGTCTCCTTGTTTTGCTAATTTTGCTAATTGCTGTGAAGTTGAGACAAGAATTTCATTAGGCTGCTTAGATTACTAAGGATGTTCTATCCCACTCTCGACAGCATTGGGATTCATTACTCAGTGTTCAATTCCTTTGTCCGCTAGGTATTGGCAGTACTATCCCTATTACCTATTTTTTTTCACACAGCAGTTTAGGGATTCAATAATCAATGCTCACTGCATTCCAGATGTTTGTTGCAAGCTGCAATTTCGAGTTAGGGTTTCAGCCATGGATGGTTGAAATTCCATGTGTCCATTTCCACATGACTGGATTATTGTTTTCAATCAGTAGAAGTTCAGAGCAGTGTTAATGAGCTTCCCTAACTCAGTTGGTAGTTAATTGCACATGCTGCTTGGATATGATTATGGTTGCATATCAGGTTTAAGGTAAGACAGTCCATTGCCATTATTTCTTCCATTGTGGTCACCTATGAAGTGGCCCCATTGTGGTCATTTTAGTTTTGTGAGATCTGGGTCACAATCAATGTCTTACATGGTAGCGATAGAGTGATTAGTGACCACATAAGGCACTTCCAACTTTTCAGTGTGAAGTTCATTACAAGGATTGACTTTTTAGGCATTCCATGTTAGAAAATATTGTGATTGCATTAGGTAGTGAGATGACCATCATGGATTCAGATTTTGTTGGCTATGGGGTGGTCTAGAGACCCTGTTGGGCCATGGAAAATTGAACACTTCAAAAATTCCTAGCAAATTCATAYTTTATSGAAAAAATATAATTTCAATTGCCCTTGTTGTTTCTCACACTTGTYTCTAAGTGGGGAAAAAATTGAAAAATTTCAACAGTAGTGTGAGGCCAAACTTCAAATTCTGATCACAATGGGCTGTCTTACCTTATGTTCACTCTTCTTTTGTTGCACCAGTAGGAAATTGCTTTCCGAGATTATTTGAGCTGATTGTGAAAAACAAATTCCTACGCCGGAGTTCATGATCTCTCCAGATCGTGGTGCAAAACCATGTTCAGGTTCATTGTTGGTTTGGAAGAAGCTAGGCTTCTCAAATGAATGAGAAAATACTGTAATTGATGCTAGGAAATGTTGTGTAGGTGCGCTGCTGTTTCCATGAAAGGCTTAGAAAACAAAAGACACACTAATYTAATTGATGCTGGGATATGTTGCACTGCTGTTTCGTAGAAGGGTTAATAAGCTGAAAACGACTGACAAACTGATGTACTTTGCTCTTCAAGCTGATTGCCTCTGCGGGGAAGCTGAATTTCTTGGGGGAAACTATTTCCAGTAAATTTTTGTAGGAAGTGAAATGGAATTGGCATCTGTACCAAGTCGTTTCATATTTTTTGGACCTCTGTGGAATTAGTTACAAATTTTTGAAGTTAAAACACACTATCATTGAAAGAAAGTATTCACCAATTGTCTTCATCTGTTTTCACTCAGCTTTCAAACTTACACCTTTTAAATGAGCAAAACAAATTGAAGGAAGATGGAGTTCTAACTTGTCAAGGTCATGGTGTGGCTTCTGCCCAGGTGTCAACAACCAACAGGATCGGGAAAAATCGGCAGCTAATTCAAAGTTAGTTGGTGGAGTTTAGAAAAAAAATCAGGGGTAAGGTCAAGCCACGTATTCCCAATCAGGGTCCAATTACCAATCATTAGACTGACGTATTTCCAACCAAGGCCAGAATGTTTTTTTTTCTCGTTTTCAAAGTTAGGACTAAAAGTTCATGACACATGTTTCAACTTAGTGTGCTAAAAAGTAGGAAAAAGTGAGTGGAAAAGTAGTTTTTTGAGTGATCAGAATTGGAAGACTCTAGTGATTGGCAATGCGTCCATCAAACTTTTTGCCTTTGAAAATTCATAGTAATTTCAATTCATGTGATAAAATTACCAATTTTTTTTGCAATCTCCATCATTTCTATAATTGCACCTATGAAAATATTTGCATTGTGTTGCACTACACCAAATCATGTCTAGAATTGCTTCAGTGATTGGTTATGGGTGGCTCGACCTCAGTCACACCTTCTTTACTTCTAGCAAATTCTCCTATGAATGGGGATGTGCCGGTTTCGAATTGACTTTTGGTTGGCTCTCCAAAGCCAAATATTATTTATGTGTGAAGAGTTCTCCGCATCCATTATTCTCCTGTGATGGTGAATAATGGACGTGGAGAACTCTTCACACAAGAAGAATATTCCGCCACCCTTGCTTTTTGCCTCCGCATTGCTCCTTCATTGGTTCCTTTTATTATGCTATGGTGACTTTTTAGCACAACTTTCATTGCATGCAGGTCCATTCTCTGTTTTCATTCTCCGCTCACAAGATTGGGGGGCACACGTTCTTCATAAATTTAGGCTACCAATTGGCTCCTCATTTTTCTCAAACTTGAGAGAATTTTTGTGGAGTGAAAAGGTGTGACCCCTATTGCTTGCAATTTGAAAGCACCAACAAAAAACCAATAGAAAAATCTCTAAAATTTCTATTCATAGTGAAAATTAGAGAAAATAACTTGAAAAATCGGTTCAATTTGGGAATTGAAGGAAATCAATCGGTAAAACTCAAAAAAATTTCCAAATTGTGCCCAATCAAGTGACTAACTCCCATCGGAACCTAGGGCCATGCGAGCACTAACCTGAGGTGGGATGGCCTCAAGGGTATGTTCCAAGGGGATTGGATTTTCTACTTGGCTCCCTGTCAAGTGGATGTTTCATCCTTGCCCAAATTCAAATCCACCCACCCCGAGGATTTTTTTGAAAAACGAAATGGTTTATTTAATTTGTAGCACCAAAAACCTACAAAGCGGAGCAAGTCTAGGCTTGAAGCGGAGTGCCGTTAGGCGCATAGCTTCAATACATGGCGTGTAGCGCCATTTAGGGTGAATATGAAGGGGTAACCTCTACTACTAGCTAGGGCCTTTTGGTTTTATAAAAAACATATATAAAACAATTGACCTTACATTTTCAACTAAGCTTAGAACCCCAATTGTCAAGAAAAAATTATAGTTTTTTCCTCAAACAACGAGGGTGGGTGGATGGACAGGAAGGTGAAAATTCCAACTCACTGGTTAGACTCCATAGGAAGCGTAGGCCACGGACAGCATCCCAACCCTCCATCCCCTTGGGACATACCCTCCAAGCCATCCCACCCCATGTTAGTGCCCGCACAACAGTGGGAGTTAGTGGCCCCGCACACATGCTCTGTTTTATGGCAAGTGTGGGGTGGCGGGGTGGCGGAATTGAGCCCCGCCTGCGCCATTCCGCCAAGGTAATTGAGGTTGAATTTTTTTGGGTTTTATTATTGTTATTTTTGACTTTTTTTTTTCGAGGTGTTGCTTTGTCCTTCCCGATGTCCCTCCAAGGCAAGTTTCTCTTCGTTATTGTTTCATATAGAAAGGTGAAATTAGGGAAAGAAAAAAGTCTATGTACTAAAGACACATTTAAGAGCTAATTGTCCTTTCGGACAATACTTTGTAAATCTTGGTAGGAAGAAAAATGGAATCGGCATCTCTATCAAGCCATTTCATATTATTTGGATTTAGTAACAAATTTGGTCTAAGAAAAGGGATTGACCAATTTTCTTCTTCTATTTCTACTTTGCTTTCAAACTTATACTATTCAAATGTATATCCAAACATGTTATTGACAAAATTGAAATGAATTGATATAGGTGGTTCTATGTTGGACCAAGAAACATTTTTCAATCATATTCATGCATTTTTTCATCCAAATTTGGCACCTTCATCCAAATTTTAAAAAATATGGAAAATTTCGGGTGAAAAAAGATTACCTTTTTTTTGGACATTTGTTTTGAAATGGTGCAATTTGGCCTCATAGTGCCAAAAAAAGGTAGCATATATCATCTTAAAAATCTAGGTTGCATTGTTTGTATTTGTATTTAATCAATGTATGGAACACATTTTAGCAACTCAATGCATATCACAGACATAAATTAACTAAAGTACGAGAATAATTGGTGATGAATTTTATATAATTTTTTTAATGAAATTTGTCTTTATAAATAATAGAATTTACAAAAATGCTCAAAATAGTATAAAATAAAAATAAAAAATGAAAATAATAGTGAAAAATATCATGGTGTAATTGATGTGTTCTTTGATCTTATACCAAGAGAAATTTGATAGAAAAAAGTTCAAAAGTGGTGTATTTTTTAGCTTTGAACTTGAATTTGCAAAGTCCTTGAAGGGTTAAACAAATGAATTCATTGCTAAAGAACATTGTAGTTTGTTTTTGAAGATACCACATAAGAGTTGATTGCCTTTTCGTTGCAACTAGTCCTATTTGAACAATTTTTAGTAATTTTTCAAACTCGGAAGTGAAATGGAATAGACATGCAATCAAAGTAGTTTCATACTTTTTGGACCTTTTCATATTCCTAGTAATTTGCTCTAAATTGAACCAAAAGCCATCATTTTGATGAGTTGTGTCATTTTTTTTGAATTCTAACTGCACAAATTCAATCTAGATATGTAGGAGATCACATTGGAAAATGAAAGACAACAATATCACTTATGGATTGAAAGATTATAATGTTTGATAATGAGGTTGTTGAAATTGTGAAAGTGATTTGATGTCTTTCAATCCTCTTTTCATATGTGAAATCTAAAAATTTGGTCACAAGAAAATTATTAGGTTAAAGGACATAACATGCATAACTTGGATCAATTTACGGCTTCTAAAAATCTCTTCTACATTTAAAAAAAATGAATATCTAATGTAAGTTTTTCTTTGAGATCTAGTATATTTGAGGCTCATTTCCAAAAGCCTTCAACACTACTCAAAGTCAAGATTGCAAAAGCCACCATTTTGAAGATGAATTTGTGAGAGGAAATTTTATGAGACTTGTGTAAGGAAATAAGCTAACTTCCAAATTTTTCAAAATCAAAGTTGGGGAACAATGAACTCAGTTCTTGAATTTCGGCGTGGCGTGGATTCTCATGCAAGTGCGTGGGAGAGGTCCGCCAACATTCGGGAATGAAGGCCCACCCAATCACGCCACGCCATGTGGCGAGGCAGGTGGTGGGTGGCGGGTCAAAAGGTTGACATGTGCGCTGGGCCAGTCACTGGGGTTTCCTCCACGCCATCTGCCATCTGGCCGCGTACTGGCCGGCTAGCTACAGTACGAAGATCCGCAACCAAGGCGGAGCGCGACGAAGCCGGGATGATGCGGGATTGCGGGACCCAGGCCGTGTGAATTGCTCGATGGGGAGTAGGGGACGTCTCGCCTCTGCGCGTCGCCCTCGAGACTTCAAACCTTCGATTTCCATTGTCAATTGCGCCTTGCCATTCCGAACCGTGAAGGCGATCCCTCCTTGGTAACTTGCACACAATTCTTAGAACGGTGGAGCTCGGGAGATCAAGCGCAACCTCGCTCGGAAACTAACGTACTTTGGATTGAAACTGTCGGTATCTTGTTTGGAACTGCGGTTGTAGGTTTGCAATGAAGAGAGGGATGTTGCAATTTCGAGAGAAGTTGTTTAGAAGGTGGCTTGTTGCATAGGTGGTGTACTTAAACTCTTAAGGTGGAAAAGGGATTGGGATATGCATGCACGGATACTAGCTGCTGTTAGTGCTTATGGCCTTTTTATGAAGATGACCCCCCAAATAACACTGATTCATCCTGCTCTGACTCTGAACGTTTATGACAGATACTAGCTGGTGTTAGTGCTTATGGCCTTTTTATACCCTGTACATTGGAAGTGGCAATTCTGGATATGCCTAGTATCTGTCATTTCGCTTTTTGTAGGATAAGTCTTCATTCACTATTTTGATCATATAAAAGCAAAGTTTCTGCCCAATATATTTAAATTTGAATGAACATACTCAATGTTTTTTCACCAACTCTGGTAATATAGAATTTGGTCACATCTTAATTACTCAGGAGTATATTTTTGACAATTAAAGTGGTCATTTTCAGACTAAAAATCCTTGGTCCTTTGGGGGTTTCGGAAGCGATGGCTGCAGATGACAAGGAGAGCGATAGACGTCGCCAATCTCGCAGCTTACAGAGAGAACAAGGGAACCGCCACAGGCGGCATCGTTCTGCTAGCCCTTCTCCCCCAAAGCAGAGAYGCAAGCRCTCTCGTTCTCCCGACGCTGAAGAAAAGAAAAAATCAGCTCAGAAACATGAAGATTGTAGAGGTAAACATGAGTTGAGTAACAGGAATACAGAAGGTACGTCGGAGGAAGACAATGGCAGGGAAGTGGCCAGAAAAAACGGTGTGGAAGATGATGAGACGGCAAGTGCTAGAAAGAGCAGCAAACAGGATCGTAACGTAGAATTGCATTCAAGTGAGGATGCATATGCAGACAGTGAGAGTGACAGAGCAAGGAAGAAGAAGAAGTCACGAAGCAAACATCACAAGAGTCGGAAGTCCAAGAGTAAGCACCATCGAGATGAACGTTCAGGGTCAGAGCAGGATGAATCACAGACCGAAGGCACATCTGGAGAGAGCTCCGAAGATAGTGAAGATGAGTACAGGAGAGCSAAGAGGCAAAAACGGCTCAAGCAAAAGGAGAAAGCTAARCGTGAGAGAAGAAGACGGAAGAATGAGAAGGTAGAGCGAGATGTGTCTGCATTGCCTTGAYATCTCTTTCTTTTGCTCTATCTCTATATTCTTTCCACTCTTACCTCCTTTTATTTATTTTTTGCTACGATTTCTGCAGGCAATGAGTTGTACTTACAATAATTATCTCATGTGATTGTGTGCTGAAGAAACGGAAGATGAAGAAGAAGGAACGAGAACAAGAGAAGAGAAAGAAAAAGAAAATGGAAAAGCAAGCCGAGGGTCCAATAACCGATGATGTGGGAGATTGTTTAGAAGGTGACAGCATGCGTGGGTAATCTGCTAAGCCTGAAACATGTCTCTGTGGATGAGGTGGTTTGGTGATGGTCAGTTAGAACTTTTTGTTCTTATTTAATCCTATGAATAATGTCAACATCTGCATTGTAACTATAGTYAGTATTGCATTTTTCTATTTACATTAGGTCCTATTTCTRTTCTGAAAGAAGTTTCGGTTTTATGAMTGTTGCAGTRAAAGCTCCAATGATGATCCAGTTTTGGASCCCAAACACAAGATCTTCTTAAGCCATAGTGGAGCTCAAAAGGAATTTGTGGAGCACYTGTGTAAAGCCTTGGAGRCTCGGTTGCATYATCCTTTCTTTGATAGACGCCATGAGAGCTTGCCGAAGGGTGAACGATTTCCGGAGTTGATTGTTCGAGCTGCCGAACAATGTGAAATGTTGATTGTGGTTGTGTCGGATGAATATTTTATGTCCAAGTGGCCCATGATTGAATTGAATGCTTTTGTAAGAGCRCATAAATTGCACCATGAGTCTAAGAGTTCCACGAATGGGCCAAAGATATTACCTTTATTTTATGGACTCTCTGTGAATGATTTGGAGGATGCACCTAGGCGAAAGAAGTGGTTTCGGAAGTGGGAGACCTTGGCRAAGGCTGATTCAAAGAAGCGAATTATTGTGCGTGATTGGAAGTATGCATTGGATGTTTTAGGGTCCTTCAATGGTGTCCCGTATGATGCCAATTTGAAGGAGATCATTGCTTATGAAGAGAAGATTGTTTCCTATGTTTGCAAGTCCATTGTTGCGGATAGAAAGTGGGATGATTCCCATGTGCAAGGGAAATCAAGTATTTATAAGGTAATGTGTAGTGCTCCCAAGAATTTTTTTTTACTTATGAGTCTATCTAGACTTTAGGATATGAGACTATGTAGCTTCTTTTGAATTTAACAAGATTACAATTTTGACTCATTGGAAAGGATCTAATGAATTAATCTTTCTTGGGGTCGTAATGTGTTTGTTAAGGGATTCCATTTAGTTGGCTTGTTGCTTTGTAGGTCATTCATGAGAAGATTGAAGGAATTGGAGTTTCAAGAAAATACAAAGTAAAAGTGGYTGGCATATTTGGAGTTGGTGGTGTTGGCAAGACAACAACTTGCAAGACAATGTGCAATGAATTGTCAAGCAAGTATGAAGGGAGGGTTTCCCATCTTSAATTTCCAAGTGYTCCTAAAAGTGATTCCAATGAGTTGTTTCAACAGGTACTRAGAGATTTGACAACAATRAGTGTGGAGGTCCTTCAACAATTAAATGAAGGAGAGGTGAGATTTYTGGTTTCCTTATAAGTGGTTCCAGTTTTGGATGCTAGTAATCTAGAACTAATTTTGGAGAGTTTTAGTTCCTTKTCATCATAAGTAGTCTTGTGTTTTTGTTTACAAATGTATGTTTGTTGAAGTGGTTTTGAGTGTTTGTCTTGCARTATTGGAGAGGATGGGTCATGCAATATTGTGGGAGAGATGGCTTGTAAAGATGCTTTTATGATATCAAATGAAATGTCTTTGTGATTGAAACCATTTTAGTTCAATTTTTGTGACTTATAGATTTTATTGTTAATGTGTTTATAGTGCAAGAACATTTTCCGTAATGATCTYCCTCGGCAAAAAACTTTTGTGGCAATTGATAATATTTCAGACCACTTTGAATCAATCCCACAAGCCAAGATGTTTTTGGAAGCTCCATATCACAAGGATAGTTTGGTGGTTGTGACGGCTCGTTCTCTGAGTATTTTTGAGCTTTTGGGGATAGATAGGGATGCATGTTTTGAGATGCCAGATCTTGGGGAGAGAGATGCAGTGCATTTGTTTTTGCAACATGCAACTAGTGGTGAACAATTTTTTGAAGATGGGGAGAAGCGTGACATAATGACATGTGTTAGGAGGTGTTATTTCTCCAAGGGTGATGGGCAAGGCCATCACTATCATCCATTGGCCTTGCGAGCTTTGGGATTGCAATTGGGTTGTCTCGGACAGAACCCTAGTGATTGGGTGAAGCATTTGCTGGATGTCAAATCTTTCAATCATTTTTCCGGCGGAAATCCTGTGTTTGATATTCTAAGGAGTAGTTTTGACATGTTGTCACCAAAAGAACAAACTTTGTTTATGGACGTGGGACGCTTTTCTAATTGGTATCGTTCTTTTAAGGATTCAATTATTGATTGGTTGTGTTATGTATATGATCACAAAGAAGAAGAGTTAATCCGACAGGTATGATTATGTGTTCCATCTTTTACCATCTTATTGTTTGATGGTCTTGTGCTTTTWTGAGTAGTATTTTTCTATTCCCATGAGGTTGTTGTTACACCAAGATTGTTGAGCGTTTTCTTTTCCATTTGATTTATGTTGGTTTTCATGACAAGTAAGTTCCATTTAGAATGGTGTGCTTGATGGGTGTGGGAAGTGACTAAGAATCTATAATATAAAACAAATATTTATTTCTCACTTGGTTATTTTGGATGTGTTGGAATGGTAGTTGGAGCACTTGAGGCGAAAAGGCTTGTTGCTGGATGTGGATTCAGAATATGGAAGAATTAGCATGCACGATTTGTATGTGGAGTTTGCAGAACTTGAAATGGAAGGGTCATTCCAAGAGTCCAAGAACTTGAAGGAGCGGATGTGGGCACAAATAGAGTGCAATGATCTTATCGAACTTGAAAGCAAACCAGAGGGTGGATGTTGGTACAACATGATACGACTTTCTGTTATGGGAAGCCTTGAATTCTCAAGGAATCCTGGTCAAATTGTTGGTGGGGTTGGAGGTATGGATGGCATGAAATTGGATTATTTTTCCTATGTTGGACAAACACAAAGGAATTGACCATAAATCCTAAGCTTTAATACTTTCTCTAATTTGAGAATAATTGATGTCTTCCTCTTTTTGATTATACAATTCATATGCTACATCACCAATTCCTTTGGTCTCCTGTAATTGCCTAATCTTCACTTCCTCCRCTATCRSRATGCAAAGTGATCWTAAAATCCAAAGAGCCTCAATAACTATTTCAAAAGTTTAGGCCTTCTAACATAACTCTCCTAACCACCCTAACTTGCTATTGAATTTGACAAACCTTGAGAGACAAAAGGTGTAACAAATGTTTTGGCTCTTTTAGAAAGCACTTGCGGTAATCCACTATTTCTAACTACATGACTTTTGACATTATTTTGTGGCCTCTTCATTGAACCAAGAGTTTTCTTTACTATTGAATCTTTCTTCTTCTAATCTGCTRACTWTTCCTTCTCTWTTTTAYAGATGGCCKTTGATAATATCCGCTCTTCAAYAATTKKTTTTTTCTCAAGTTTAGAAGCCAACTCATCTYTCCAYGGGTTATAAACTCATGTGATGTAATGAGTTGCCGAGTAGCAATATCCTRAGCAACGTTAAYYTTTGGCCCTYTGATCTTRTAAGTAGGCACATCCAAAATCTTGGATAAAGGTCTTGCAAAAACCATTGATGTTAAGACAAATCATGGTGCACAAAAATTAAGAATCTAATAATATTATTAGTGATTATAAGAACATCATCAATAATATAAAAAACAGTTACCATTAGTGAAATTGTTGGTCAATTCTCTCTTCTTGCCAAGCTCCTCCAACATTAATTCTTATATTTGTTTCCTCAAGTTTGAAGCTTGTCTTGGAGGAAACCAATTGTGATATAAAGTCTCATCCAAATTTTGAAAGATTAGTTTTTGATGGGCATCTTCCAAGAAATTTTTATTATAACACAACAAAAAGATGCCACAATCATATCCATTGTCCTGCAAAGGAACCTATTGAATGAGTTAGGGCCTAATTTCATTACCTATGAACAAAAAATGATTCCACATTTATCTTTAACTATATTATAATAGAAAAATAAACTCAATATATAATAACACTATTCATAGATGTTTACTACTTATTACTTCATGATGCTCATGTGCTCCAACGGCAACGAGATACCTACAAGCAAAACATGATAATCAACTGAAGTTACTAAACAAAATAAGAGCTTCTACCAGCAACCTTGAAGTGGCTATAGTAATTAAAACTAAAGAGCATGACTTTTCAACATACCTGTTAAAAATGTCAAATATAGCATTGCTATCATGACCTGGATTCAAAGAATCAAAGTGTAGGATAATTTGTTGTGAAAGGCCCCTTTGTCCAGTCTAGAGTGATTACAAGACTCCAATGGAACCTGAAATTAAACATAGAAAAAACCAAGTTAATCCAAAAAAAAACTATTAAAAATGGACCCAATGAAATTTTCCAAAACAAACCTGAAAAAACATTTGCTACTTGTCATGAATTGGAACAAGTAGATAGTCCTTTGAAAATACTTGTATTCCTTTTGTCCACATTCTCATGTCTCTAAAATCCAAAGAGTCTTTGGCTTTTGTGTAMAAAAACAATTGAAGAAGTACAATTTTTCTTTCCATCCCAAGTCATATAGTTGCTCATTATGAATGTGCCTAATTACACAAAAACACAAAATGAATATAAKAAATGATATAAAAAAATCTAAATTATTTGAGATTATAGTTTTGAAGTACCAATGTAAAAACCAATTACAATATCATTGAGAAAACGGCCAGGGTCCAAAGCTTGAATATCATCCCATGATATGTCAAGAGGTCCTACAAATTCCTTGTTTCATCCAACCAATTATTTTGTACTTAGTTACAATGAATCATGAATTAAACAATAAATAATCACCAAATTTGACACCAATAATTTTCTTACCTATTTGTCTCAAAAGGAAAGTCCTTCACATCTCTTGCATTGAGAACATCTTCAGTTTTCATTGAGAAATCTCTAAAATTGATCACAAATCTCCTTTGACAATCCTTTTGCTCTTGAAGTATCCAAGTCTTCAGATCTTTGCAAAACCAAATGCGGGTGTCGGTGTTGAAACCAATACCACCAACTTCTCCCAAGAATCCCTTTGTGAAAAGGATTAACTCTTTTTTCTTTTGGAGCTTTGTTTGAGTTTTTGAGACCTTGTGGATCAAAGGGGCTTTGCTTTGTTACATGTCCATATCTCACACATGGACCGCTTTGCCCTCTKGTGCAACCCCATTGAGAAAGCTCCAAACCCTGATGTATAGCACATTGGTATTCATAATTAGTTTACATCACGTATAATAGACAAATTTAAGATGTTTCAACTTGAGATAAAAGTCAAAACTCAGGTTAGACTCACAGGTAGCAAAAAACATCATTTCCAGGCAATCAAAGAAGTCATAACTTACCTTGTCAATGTTCATGCCTTCAATCGATTGCTGTAAATTTTTATCCTGCAAATACAGTTACTCCACCCTAACAACGACACCCAAACCTTCAAGCATTTCTAAACACCTGCTTTGACTGCAACAAGACACTCAGTTTAATAAGCATTCTCTGATCCTACTCTGATCCTACTCTCATATAGCCAAAGACCTCGAGTGAATGCACAATAGGCAAACACATCAATTGAAACTCATGAATTGGTGAGCATTTGTCATAGACTTTATGATTGACTTTAAAACGTTGAGCTTAGTAAAATGGAAGGATGGCAAACAAACCTCGGCATCACAAGTGTTGCAATAGAGAGAATTAATGTTTTTTTAGAGGTTTAGCTGTTCAAGGGCTCTACTACCATGCATAAGTTTGATGAACCCTGAGATATTACGAGACCGAGTACGTTGCACTCTCTTTCTTCCGTAAGGAGTACTAACAAGAACTCGTCCAGCACCTGTATAGCTAGCTAGAGTGCAGATCAAATAACCCAATTCGAAATTTCGCCTTTCATCGGGGCCGGGACGCCCACGGTTATGTACGTCGGCCGTCAGAGGAAGCAGTGGATGCGGGAGTGATTTGGCTATGCGAGAAATCCGACCTGTTGGTCGGGACAGGCGAATAATTCTCTTGGCGACGAGAGTTGCCACCCAAATTTGTATTGGAATCCACCCTGCCGGGGATCAATCATTCCTATCATAATTGCCGATTAATTCCACTGTTGTAAAAATTTCCAGAACCTCTCCCTCCATTCCACCTCCTTTCCAAATTCACCACAAGCGGAATTCTTGGAGTCACAAGGCCTTGGTGAGCTAGCTATGTACGTTAGGCGAATAGAAACGCAACAAAAACGAACATAAACGCCATTGAAAGTGGCGACGTGGCACGATCACATGATGAAACGCATCAATGCACGAGATCGAATATCAGAGATTAAAGCTATCACTCACTTAGATTGGCTTAAATGAAAGGAGGGACTGTTCTAATCGGCTAGGTAGCCACGACGTACATTTACCGTAATTCTTACTAAACACGTGAGAAAACCGCCGATTGAAATGACGTGCAAGTGAATCCTGACACAGAAAATATCCAAACTTCCTCAAAATCTCATTCACGCTCAAATCAGATTCTACCAGTGCTAGAATACTATGCGTCATGACTAGGTCTGCCAGAAACGGCCGAAACCATTTCTTGTGAATTCTTCACTAGCCCTGATACATGTACGTTTATCGCGATTCTCACTACAGTAGAACCTCCCTTACTCACTCAGTCCCGCACTGGTTTGACATATTGATTTACTGAGGTTTTATTGGCTTAGGGCATCTGCAATGCAAGCAGCAGCATACAAGCCCTGCAACTGCAAATGAAGGGCCACTCCACATGGTCTGCACAGTACCAAATTTTTTTTTGGAAAAAATGACCCAATGCAAAGCTGTCAATCCAAACGTCAAATGGACTTTTTTGTATTATAAAAAGAAAGAAAGAAAAGAATCTTCATTATAAAAAGGCTTTCCATGAAAACGAGGAAGGATTGCATTGATTAACACACATACCAATGCTTGAAAAGCGTTGACAACAATGGTTATTATTACACCGAGCCAACTAGCGGGTAAGCGGGGCCCTTCACATTTTCCAAATTTGCCGATAACGAGTGGTGTCATACCGAGGCCGTGGAAGTGGAGGGCCCCTTCCCGGTTGCATTGGAACTAGTTTATAATTAGAAATGCCAAACCACCCTGTACAATACCGATACAATGGGTTTTCCCGGATCGATTACAGATGTTCTTATAGAGGAGCAACTTAGAGAGGTTCTACTGTATCACGCCTGAACAAGTCGTTCTTTATGGCTGGCATTGCCTCTTCACTGGTAGCTCTGCATCGCGTAGTGTAGCTACAAGCGACAAGTATAGCATCGGAGAATCCAGCTCTGGAGGCGGTAGCTAGGCGGGAACATGAGGAAGCAGGATGACAGCTTGCAAAGGTGATGTACTCCAACTCTCAAGGTGGAAGAGGAATAGAATGGCATTTGCATGCACTAGTTGTTAGTGCTTAATATGACCTTTTTGGACCTCATCATTAGCCGGTAGTGACAATTCTAAATATTCTTGGCATAGTATATATCTCCTTGCGTTTTGTAGGATAAGTGTTCATTTAGCTATTGGATTTAAGTGACTTCATTTGGTATTGAAATATTTTATGTTGACATAGATCAAGTGAAGGCATGAGGAACGATCCTATCTTGGAACCCAAGCACAAGATATTTTTGAGCCATAGTGGAGCTCAAAAGGAGTTTGTGGAGCACTTGTGTAAAGCCTTGGAAGATCGTTTTCACTATCCTTTCTTTGATAGACACCCTGAGAGCTTGCCAAAGGGTGAAAGATTTCCGGAGTTGATTGTTCGAGCTGCCGAACAATGTGAAATGTTGATTGTGGTTGTGTCGGATGAGTATTTTATGTCCAAGTGGCCCATGATTGAATTGAATGCTTTTGTAAGAGCTCATAAGTTGCACCATGAGTCCAAGAGTTCCACCAATGGGCCAAAGATATTACCTTTATTTTATGGACTCTCTGTGAATGATTTGGAGGATTCATCTAGGCGGAAGAAGTGGTTTCGGAAGTGGGAGACCTTGGCGAAGGCTGATTCAAAGAAGCGAATTATTGTGCGTGATTGGAAGTATGCATTGGATGTTTTAGGGTCCTTCAATGGTGTCCCATATGATGCCAAGTTGAAGGAAATCATTGCTTATGAAGAGAAGATTGTTTCCTATGTTTGCAAGTCCATTAAGCCAGAGAGGATGTGGGATGATTCCCACGTGAAAGGGACATCATGTATTTATAAGGTAATGTCTATGTGTGTTGAGCCTTGTTTTTGTACTTTCCAATGTAGCTTGACTTTAGGATATGAGACTATGGGTTGGGTGTATATTGTTCTAATGATTGTGACAAGATTATAGTTTTGTCCCATTGGAAGAAATCAAATGAATCTTTTGGGGGAATCTAGTGTGTTTGGCGTTGAGGTATTCCATTTGATTGGCTTGTTGTTTTGGGTTGCTTGGTAGGTCATTCATGAGAAGATTGAAGGAATTGGAGTTTGAAGGAAGTACCAAGTAAAAGTGGTTGGCATATTTGGAGTTGGTGGTGTTGGCAAGACAACAACTTGCAAGACAATGTGCAATGAATTGTCAAGCAAGTATGAAGGGAGGGTTTGCCATCTTGAATTTCCAAGTGATCCTAAAAGGGATTCCAAAGAGTTGTTCCAACAAGTACTGAGAGATTTGACAAAGAAAAGCATGGTTGTCCTTCAAGAAATGAATGAAGGAGAGGTGAGGTTTTTGGTTTCCTTGTTAGTGATTCAAGTTTTGRATGCTAGTAATATAGAACTTTCTTTTGGGGGTTGTAGATCCATGTCATCATTAGTAGTTTTGTGCTTTTGTTTACAAATATGTGCTTGTTTTTGAAGTGGTTTAGAGTGTTTGTCCTGCAATATTGGAGAGGATGGGTCATGCAATGTTGTGTGAGAGATTGCTTGTAATGATGCTTTTATTTTTGTCATCGAGGTCATTGGAGTTCAATTTTTGTGACTTATAGATTTTATCGTGAATGTGTTTACAGTGCAAGAACRTTTTGCGAAATAATCTTTCTTGGCAAAAAACCTTTGTAGCAATTGATAATATTTCAGACCACCACCAATCAATCCAACAAGCCAAGATGTTTCTGGAAGCTCCATATCACAAGGATAGTTTGGTGCTTGTGACAGCTCGCTCTCAAAGTGTTCTTGAGCTTTTGGGGATAGATAGGGATGCATGTTTTGAGATGCTAGATCTTGAGGAGAGAGATGCGGTGCATTTGTTTCTGCAACATGCAATTCGTGGTAAACAATTTTTTGAAGCTGAGGAGAAGCATGACATAATGACTTGTGTTAGGAGGTGTTATTTCTCCAAGGGTAATGGAAAAGACCATCACTATCATCCATTAGCCTTGCAAGCTTTGGGATTGCAATTGGGTTCTTTTGGAGAGAATCCTAGTGATTGGGTGAAGCATTTGCCCGAAGTCAGATTTTTCAATCATTTTTCCGGTGGAAATCCTGTGTTTGACATCTTAAGGAGTAATTTTGACATGCTATCATCAAGGGAACAAATGTTGTTTATGGATGTGGGATGGTTTAATCTTGAATTTTATTTTGATGAAGATTCAATTATTGAGTGGTTGTGTGATGTACACAAGCAAGATGAAGAAGGGTTAACATTTCGGGTACAATAATGATTTCCATATTATACCATTTTCACTTGTGCAGTGTTTTTCTTTTAGAATATTTTTGGTATGCTCATAAGGTTGTCGTTACACCTAGGTTGTTGWGTGTTTTGTTTCCCATTTGRTTTATGTCTGTTACTTTGACAAATAAGGTCCATTTAGAATGATGGGTGTGTTAAATGAYTRASARTTTGTAATACAAACTAAATATATATATGCCTTACATGGTTACTTTGGTTGTTTTGGAATGGCAGTTGAACCGCTTGAGGCGAAAAGGCTTGTTGTTGGATGTGGATTTGAAATGTGGAAGAATTAGCATGCACGATTTGTATGTRGAGTTYGTACAACTTGAAATGAAAGGATCTTTCAATGAGTCCACCAACTTGAAGGAGCAGATGTGGGGGCATATGGTGAGCACCAATCTTGGTGAACTTGAAAGTAAACCAAATGGTGGATGTTGGTACAACTTGATATGGCTTTCAATTACAAGGTGGTATTATGACCCCATGAACAATAGTCCAGTTGTTGTCTCCCCCAGGAACCATGGTCTATTTGGTGATGGATGTATAGAAGGCATGAACTGGGATTATTTTTCCAATGTCGAAGTATTGTATCTTTGCAATTTGGAATATGGACAGGGAGCTTTGAATTTGGAGGGTTTGGTGCGCTTAAGGGTTTTTCAACTAGTTGATGTAAACAAGATTGATAGAGTTGAGGGCTTGGAAAAATTGAAGCACTTGACTTACTTCTCTTGGTGTGGTAATGAAAGATACTATAGTGATAATACACTCACTCGTATCGTGGGGCAACTTCCTTTGTGCCTAAGAAGATTATACATTTCGGGAGGAAATGTGGTGTTGGGGTCGGACTTGTTCGCATGTTGCTCGAATTTATCCAAACTACTTCTTAAGGGCCTAGAAACTCATTTGTTGGATTTAAACAGCTGTGGGTCTTTGGAGCGAGTGAAATTGGAGGGCATTCGCAAGTTGCATAGCTTAAAAGGGCTTTCTATCAACCAGCCATCCCACTTAGAATCTCTTGTCATTGTGGATTGTGAAGATTTGGTTGATTTTTCAGGGATAGGTCATCTTATAGGCTTGAAGACATTATGTATTGGTGGGTTCCCTAAGCGTGAGATGCCTAGTTTGCTTGCTCTTACCAAATTGGAATCCTTGAGCATTGAGGGTGAGCAAAATCTCATGGTGTCTGCAAAGGATTGCTTTCCTTGCAAACTACGAGGGCTTCGATGGTTAGTGAGTGAACCTTGTGATGGATTGAATCTCCTTGGATTCAACCAATTGGAGGTTTTGGACTTGAGTGGAAATGATGGATTGACATCCTTAGCTAAATTGGGAGATTTGCCTGCATTGCAATACCTTTATTTTTGTAAGTGCAACCGTCTAATGCAGTTGCCAGACTTGAGCATGTCGAGGAACCTCAAAGAAATCAACCTTTTGGGATGTCTTGCCCTTGAGCTCCATGAAAAAGACATTCAGATGCTCTCTYARTTGCCTTTGTTGGAGGCGGTGCCCTTTTCAGGAAGAGAGGGATATCGGYTYAGGTTGGATTGTGCTCRAGGGAAGGTTCTCATGCGTTCAAAWTGTTCACRCCCACKTGAATGGKAGGAGCAGGATTTGGGTGTAGGTGGAATTCGTCTTGGTGAATGGATATGGAGTGTCAATGGAGATGCCAMGTGATTGATGGAATYTYGTACCTCATTGGCTCTTTTGTTYAGCACTTTGGTGAGAGGAGTTCTAAGGGGAATCTCTTTTAGGTGGTACTACCTTTGTTCAAGTCTCTTTCCCAACCAAACTTAGCAAGCTCACAAGCAACATCAATCCTTAAGCTATAATTTTTGAAGTGCATTGTTCCTAGAGAGGTACTAGGAATGGCGAGGCACATGTTAGGTTGCATGTTAATGACCGCGTTGCCATCTTGTGGACGATTTCTTACTCAGTCTATGATGGACGATTTCAGCTTCTTTTACCAAACATGTATAAGTTACTTCTAATTCATCTCATCCCTTTTCTTGTCAAAACTCTCTGCTACGAGCGCTCTATCTCATTTGGTCTTTGTGAGTTGTTACATGATAAA